>CM042396.1:34926287-35048787 GCA_023634145.1 Thymallus thymallus
CCCTCCCCCTACAGGTGTGATTACTACCTCTGAGGGTTTAGAGCTTGAGGTAGTCACCTCATACAAGTACTTGGGAGTATGGCTGGACGGTACACTGTCCTTCTCTCAGCACATATCAAAGCTGCAGGCTAAAGTTAAATCTAGACTTGGTTTCCTCTATCGTAATCACTCCTCTTTCACCCCAGCTGCCAAACTAACCCTGATTCAGATGACCATCCTACCCATGCTAGATTACAGAGACATCATTTATAGATCGGCAGGTAAGGATGTTCTCGAGCGGCTAGATGTTCTTTACCATTCAGCCATCAGATTTGCCACCAATGCTCCTTATAGGATCCATCACTGCACTCTATACTCCTCTGTAAACTAGTCATCTCTGTAGACCCGTCACAAGACCCACTGGTTGATGCTTATTTATAAAACCCTCTTAGGCCTCACTCCCCCTATCTGAGATATCTACTGCAGCCCTCATCCTCCACATACAACACCCGTTCTGCCAGTCACATTCTGTTAAAGGTCCCCAAAGCACACACATCCCTGGGTCGCTGGTCTTTTCAGTTCGCTGCAGCTAGAGACTGGAACGAGCTGCAACAAACACTCAAACTGGACAGTTTTATCTCAATCTCTTCATTCAAAATCTCAATCATGGACACTCTTACTGACAGTTGTGGCTGCTTTGCGTGATGTATTGTCATCTCTACCTTTGTGCTGTTGTCTGGGCCCAATAATGTTTGTACCCTGTTTTGTGCTGCTACCATGTTGTGTTGCTACCATGTTGTTGTGATGTGTTGCTGCCATGTTGTCATGTTGTGTTGCTACCATGCTGTGTTGTCATGTGTTGCTGCCATGCTGTGTTGTCAGGTGGTGTTGCTACCATGTTGTTGTCATGTTATGTTGCTACCATGCTGTGTTGCTACCATGTTGTCATGTTGTGTTGCTACCATGTTGTCATGTTGTGTTGCTACCATGCTGTGTTGTCATGTGGTGTTGCTACCATGTTGTTGTCATGTGGTGTTGCTACCATGTTGTTGTCATGTGGTGTTGCTACCATGTTGTTGTCATGTGGTGTTGCTACCATGTTGTTGTCATGTGGTGTTGCTACCATGTTGTTGTCATGTGGTGTTGCTACCATGTTGTTGTCATGTGGTGTTGCTACCATGTTGTTGTCATGTGGTGTTGCTACCATGTTGTTGTCATGTGGTGTTGCTGCCTTGCTATGTTGTTGTAGATAGATAGATAGATAGATAGGTACTTTATTGATCCCCCGAGGGGGAAATTTCATAATCACTCCTCATGTGGTCATGTGGTGTTGCTGCCTTGCTATGTTGTTGTCATGTGGTGTTGCTGCCTTGCTATGTTGTTGTCATGTGGTGTTGCTGCCTTGCTATGTTGTTGTCATGTGGTGTTGCTGCCTTGCTATGTTGTTGTCATGTGGTGTTGCTGCCTTGCTTGCTATGTTGTTGTCATGTGGTGTTGCTGCCTTGCTTGCTATGTTGTTGTCATGTGGTGTTGCTGCCTTGCTATGTTGTCATGTGGTGTTGCTACCATGTTGTTGTCATGTGGTGTTGCTACCATGTTGTTGTCATGTTGTGTTGCTACCATGTTGTTGTCATGTGGTGTTGCTACCATGTTGTTGTCATGTGGTGTTGCTACCATGTTTGTTGTCATGTGTTGCTGCCACCATGTTGTTGTCATGTGTTGCTACCATGTTGTGTTGTCATGTGTTGCTGCCTTGCTATGTTGTTGTCTTAGGTCTCTCTTTATGTAGTGTTGTTTTGTCCTATATATATATATATATATATATATTTTTTTAATCCCAGCCCCCGTCCCCACAGGAGGCCTTTTGCCTTTTGGTAGGCCGTCATCGTAATGAAGAATTTGTTCTTAACTGACTTTCCTAGTTAAATAAAGAGAGAAAAAAAATAAGCATGTCAAAATGCTGAATAAATACAAACCACGTGCTTCTATATAACAGGCTTTTAAAATAAAATGTACACTTAATGTACACTTAAAATATCAAAGGGACACAAAATGCACTCTTGGTGGAACGACCCATGTAATATGTTTACACCAGTTCTAGTGGGTTCCACCTGGATGCTGTTATTCTCTGATGCTGTTACAGGGGAGCCTCGGTTACCAGCACCAACGGCCAGCAGGGTGACAACATAGAGATGGTGGACAACCGAGTCCAGGTGCTGAAGTCTGTCCCGGTCAACCTGTCCCTCAACACTGACCACCTGGACAAGAGGGAGCACTACGGGGCGGGGACGGGTGACGGTCCTGGGGCTGTTGCCTTGGTGAAGGCGGAGATGTATGCCCCAGTGTTCATGGGCCCAGGGGTCGGGGTCGGGACAGGGGTGCACTACCGGGTGGAGAGCGAGGAGCAGGGGTCAAGGGTCATCTATGAACAGATGAGTCCGTATGTATCCAACGTGTCAACAGTTAGTCACGGAGGATACATTAAGGACGACCAGCGCAGCACGCCTGATGACAGCCCGTATGAAGAGGAAAGCGATGCGGTGAGAGGATGTTAGGTCTGATGGGTTAAAAATGTATATTCTGGCCTCCCAAGTGGCGCAGCGGTCTAAGGCACTGCATCTCAGTGGTAGAGGAGTCACTACAGACAACCTGGTTCAGTGGTCTAAGACACTGCATCTCAGTGCTAGAGGAGTCACTACAGACAACCTGATTCAGTGGTCTAAGACACTGCATCTCAGTGCTAGAGGAGTCACTACAGACAACCTGGTTCAGTGGTCTAAGACACTGCATCTCAGTACTAGAGGAGTCACTACAGACAACCTGGTTCAGTGGTCTAAGACACTGCATCTCAGTACTAGAGGAGTCACTACAGACAACCTGGTTCAGTGGTCTAAGACACTGCATCTCAGTATTAGAGGAGTCACTACAGACAACCTGGTTCAGTGGTCTAAGACACTACATCTCAGTGTTATAGGAGTCACCACAGACAACCTGGTTCAGTGGTCTAAGACACTGCATCTCAGTGCTAGAGGAGTCACTACAGACAACCTGGTTCAGTGGTCTAAGACACTGCATCTCAGTACTAGAGGAGTCACTACAGACAACCTGGTTCAGTGGTCTAAGACACTGCATCTCAGTGTTAGAGGAGTCACTACAGACAACCTGGTTCAGTGGTCTAAGACACTGCATCTCAGTACTAGAGGAGTCACTACAGACAACCTGGTTCAGTGGTCTAAGACACTGCATCTCAGTACTAGAGGAGTCACTACAGACACCCTGGTTCAGTGGTCTAAGACACTGCATCTCAGTGGTAGAGGAGTCACTACAGACAACCTGGTTCAGTGGTCTAAGACACTGCATCTCAGTGCTAGAGGAGTCACTACAGACAACCTGGTTCAGTGGTCTAAGACACTGCATCTCAGTACTAGAGGAGTCACTACAGACAACCTGGTTCAGTGGTCTAAGACACTGCATCTCAGTACTAGAGGAGTCACTACAGACAACCTGGTTCAGTGGTCTAAGACACTGCATCTCAGTACTAGAGGAGTCACTACAGACAACCTGGCTCAGTGGTCTAAGACACTGCATCTCAGTACTAGAGGAGTCACTACAGACACCCTGGTTCAGTGGTCTAAGACACTGCATCTCAGTGTTAGAGGAGTCACTACAGACAACCTGGTTCAGTGGTCTAAGACACTGCATCTCAGTACTAGAGGAGTCACTACAGACAACCTGGTTCAGTGGTCTAAGACACTGCATCTCAGTACTAGAGGAGTCACTACAGACACCCTGGTTCAGTGGTATAAGACACTGCATCTCAGTGGTAGAGGAGTCACTACAGACAACCTGGTTCAGTGGTCTAAGACACTGCATCTCAGTGCTAGAGGAGTCACTACAGACAACCTGGTTCAGTGGTCTAAGACACTGCATCTCAGTACTAGAGGAGTCACTACAGACAACCTGGTTCAGTGGTCTAAGACACTGCATCTCAGTACTAGAGGAGTCACTACAGACAACCTGGTTCAGTGGTCTAAGACACTGCATCTCAGTACTAGAGGAGTCACTACAGACAACCTGGCTCAGTGGTCTAAGACACTGCATCTCAGTACTAGAGGAGTCACTACAGACACCCTGGTTCAGTGGTCTAAGACACTGCATCTCAGTGGTAGAGGAGTCACTACAGACAACCTGGTTCAGTGGTCTAAGACACTGCATCTCAGTACTAGAGGAGTCACTACAGACAACCTGGTTCAGTGGTCTAAGACACTGCATCTCAGTACTAGAGGAGTCACTACAGACAACCTGGTTCAGTGGTCTAAGACACTGCATCTCAGTACTAGAGGAGTCACTACAGACAACCTGGTTCAGTGGTCTAAGACACTGCATCTCAGTACTAGAGGAGTCACTACAGACAACCTGGTTCAGTGGTCTAAGACACTGCATCTCAGTACTAGAGGAGTCACTACAGACAACCTGGTTCAGTGGTCTAAGACACTGCATCTCAGTACTAGAGGAGTCACTACAGACAACCTGGTTCAGTGGTCTAAGACACTGCATCTCAGTACTAGAGGAGTCACTACAGACAACCTGGTTCAGTGGTCTAAGACACTGCATCTCAGTACTAGAGGAGTCACTACAGACAACCTGGTTCAGTGGTCTAAGACACTGCATCTCAGTACTAGAGGAGTCACTACAGACAACCTGGTTCAGTGGTCTAAGACACTGCATCTCAGTACTAGAGGAGTCACTACAGACAACCTGGTTCAGTGGTCTAAGACACTGCATCTCAGTACTAGAGGAGTCACTACAGACAACCTGGTTCAGTGGTCTAAGACACTGCATCTCAGTACTAGAGGAGTCACTACAGATACCCTGGTTCAGTGGTCTAAGACACTGCATCTCAGTGGTAGAGGAGTCACTACAGACAACCTGGTTCAGTGGTCTAAGACACTGCATCTCAGTGCTAGAGGAGTCACTACAGACAACCTGGTTCAGTGGTCTAAGACACTGCATCTCAGTACTAGAGGAGTCACTACAGACAACCTGGTTCAGTGGTCTAAGACACTGCATCTCAGTACTAGAGGAGTCACTACAGACAACCTGGTTCAGGTTGGCTTCCGGGTTAAGCGGGTGGATGTTAAGAAGCACAGTTTGGCGGGTCATGTTTCAGGGGACGTATGACTGGAGTTTCACCGAGCCAGTTGGGGAGTTGAGTATCATGCAGCGATGAGAAAAGATTGACATCAGGGAGAAAAAGGGGGTAAAATACAAAACAAATAAAAATAAATTAGATATATATATTATAATATTCTTCAGTTATGTTCAAGGCCCAGTGCAGTAAAACCGTGTGTTTTATATATACAGTACCTGTGTTCCCCCTCCCCACTAACACCACTCCAGACTGTGTTTCCCCTCCTTACTAACACCACTCCAGACTGTGTTTCCCCTCCTTACTAACACCACTCCAGACTGTGTTTCCCCTCCTTACTAACACCACTCCAGACTGTGTTTCCTCTCCTTACTAACACCACTCCAGACTGTGTTTCCCCTCCTTACTAACACCACTCCAGACTGTGTTTCCCCTCCTTACTAACACCACTCCAGACTGTGTTTCCCCTCCTTACTAACACCACTCCAGACTGTGTTTCCCCTCCTTACTAACACCACTCCAGACTGTGTTTCCTCTCCTTACTAACACCACTCCAGACTGTGTTTCCCCTCCTTACTAACACCACTCCAGACTGTGTTTCCCCTCCTTACTAACACCACTCCAGACTGTGTTTCCCCTCCTTACTAACACCACTCCAGACTGTGTTTCCCCTCCTTACTAACACCACTCCAGACTGTGTTTCCCCTCCTTACTAACACCACTCCAGACTGTGTTTCCCCTCCTTACTAACACCACTCCAGACTGTGTTTCCCCTCCTTACTAACACCACTCCAGACTGTGTTTCCCCTCCTTACTAACACCACTCCAGACTGTGTTTCCCCTCCTTACTAACACCACTCCAGACTGTGTTTCCCCTCCTTACTAACACCACTCCAGACTGTGTTTCCCCTCCTTACTAACACCACTCCAGACTGTGTTTCCCCTCCCCACTAACACCACTCCAGACTGTTTCCCCTCCTTACTAACACCACTCCAGACTGTTTCCCCTCCCCACTAACACCACTCCCAGACTGTTTCCCCTCCCCACTAACACCACTCCCAGACTGTTTCCCCTCCTTACTAACACCACTCCAGACTGTTTCCCCTCCCCACTAACACCACTCCCAGACTGTTTCCCCTCCCCACTAACACCACTCCCAGACTGTTTCCCCTCCCCACTAACACCACTCCCAGACTGTTTCCCCTCCCCACTAACACCACTCCCAGACTGTTTCCCCTCCCCACTCACACCACTCCAGACTGTGTGATTGAAAACAATCACAGTAAGGTACTAACACCACAGTAAGGTACTAACACCACAGTAAGGTACTAACACCACAGGCAAAACTGGTTACAACAACATCATTACAATCAGATTACAGCTTATATTGATGTGATTGTAACCTGTTGGGAAGGATACTTCCCTTTAGTAGATTGTTGATGCTGGTCCCCAATATGGAACTGGAAAAGTCCAAAACATTTCAGTGAATTAACCACAGTGCTGATCAACTTCCTCTGACTGAATGAATGTCATTTAAATGTACTGTTCTTGGTTCCTCTTCCATGACTAACTGCCTGACACAGTGATGTTTCCCCTCCAACAGAAATACCACACACCCACGTCTTTAACACAGGAAGAGTTTATCTTCGACCAACAAGTAGTGTAAGTCACCTGCACTATTCCAAACACATCCATAACGTACTGTCTAATTAGACACCCACAATATACAGAATGTTTGTAGGCTGAGATATCCACCAGTCATATCTACAGACTAATCATGTGTATTGTCTTCTAACAGGGATACGTTTCAGTACACGCTGGAAGCCACCAGGTCACTGCGTGTGAAGCAGGGGGAGGGGCCTATGACGTACTTGAACAAGGGCCAGTTCTACGCTGTAACCCTCAGCGAGCTGGGGTCTAACAAACGCCTGAGACATCCAATCAGCAGAGTCAGGGTGAGCTGGAGAATAAAGCTCATCGGTAGGATGGGAGCGCTAACTAGCTTTTGACTATAAAATAATGAACATTGGATTTATTTATTTATTTATATATAGATGCTCAAAGCACTTTACATTGTAAGGGGGAACCGTAGTGTTGTACAGGGGTAGAATACAACTAAAGGTTATCAAACTGGTGTGTGTGTGTGTGTGTGTGTAGTGTGTAGTGTGTGTGTGTGTAGTGTGTGTGTGGAGGAATGCTCTGTTTAACATAAGAGCTAAAATGAGGAAGAGGATATTTTAAATGTGGAAAAGAAGTTAATCATTTTGGAAAATTCCAGACTGACAAGGTGGATCCATGCTCTCTCTCTGACATAGACTGACAAGGTGGATCCATGCTCTCTCTCTCTGACATAGACTGACAAGGTGAATCCATGCTCTCTCTCTGACATAGACTGACAAGGTGAATCCATGCTCTCTCTCTGACATAGACTGACAAGGTGGATCCATGCTCTCTCTCTGACATAGACTGACAAGGTGAATCCATGCTCTCTCTCTGACATAGACTGACAAGGTGGATCCATGCTCTCTCTCTGACATAGACTGACAAGGTGGATCCATGCTCTCTCTCTCTCTGACATAGACTGACAAGGTGGATCCATGCTCTCTCTCTGACATAGACTGACAAGGTGGATCCATGCTCTCTCTCTGACATGGACTGACAAGGTGAATCCATGCTCTCTCTCTCTGACATAGACTGACAAGGTGAATCCATGCTCTCTCTCTGACATAGACTGACAAGGTGAATCCATGCTCTCTCTCTCTGACATAGACTGACAAGGTGAATCCATGCTCTCTCTCTGACATAGACTGACAAGGTGAATCCATGCTCTCTCTCTCTCTGACATAGACTGACAAGGTGGATCCATGCTCTCTCTCTGACATAGACTGACAAGGTGAATCCATGCTCTCTCTCTCTGACATAGACTGACAAGGTGAATCCATGCTCTCTCTCTGACATAGACTGACAAGGTGAATCCATGCTCTCTCTCTCTCTGACATAGACTGACAAGGTGGATCCATGCTCTCTCTCTGACATAGACTGACAAGGTGGATCCATGCTCTCTCTCTCTGACATAGACTGACCAGGTGAATCCATGCTCTCTCTCTGACATAGACTGACAAGGTGAATCCATGCTCTCTCTCTGACATAGACTGACAAGGTGGATCCATGCTCTCTCTCTGACATAGACTGACAAGGTGGATCCATGCTCTCTCTGACATAGACTGACAAGGTGAATCCATGCTCTCTCTCTGACAGACTGACAAGGTGAATCCATGCTCTCTCTCTCTGACATAGACTGACAAGGTGGATCCATGCTCTCTCTCTGACATAGACTGACAAGGTGGATCCATGCTCTCTCTCTCTGACATAGACTGACAAGGTGGATCCATGCTCTCTCTCTCTGACATAGACTGACAAGGTGAATCCATGCTCTCTCTCTGACATAGACTGACAAGGTGGATCCATGCTCTCTCTCTCTGACATAGACTGACAAGGTGGATCCATGCTCTCTCTCTGACATAGACTGACAAGGTGGATCCATGCTCTCTCTCTCTGACATAGACTGACAAGGTGAATCCATGCTCTCTCTCTGACATAGACTGACAAGGTGGATCCATGCTCTCTCTCTCTGACATAGACTGACAAGGTGAATCCATGCTCTCTCTCTGACATAGACTGACAAGGTGGATCCATGCTCTCTCTCTGACATAGACTGACAAGGTGGATCCATGCTGTCTCTCTGACATAGACTGACAAGGTGGATCCATGCTCTCTCTCTGACATAGACTGACAAGGTGGATCCATGCTCTCTCTCTCTGACATAGACTGACAAGGTGAATCCATGCTCTCTCTCTCTGACATAGACTGACAAGGTGGATCCATGCTCTCTCTCTGACATAGACTGACAAGGTGAATCCATGCTCTCTCTCTGACATAGACTGACAAGGTGGATCCATGCTCTCTCTCTGACATAGACTGACAAGGTGGATCCATGCTCTCTCTCTCTGACATAGACTGACAAGGTGGATCCATGCTCTCTCTCTCTGACATAGACTGACAAGGTGAATCCATGCTCTCTCTCTCTGACATAGACTGACAAGGTGGATCCATGCTCTCTCTCTCTGACATAGACTGACAAGGTGAATCCATGCTCTCTCTATCTCTGACATAGACTGACAAGGTGGATCCATGCTCTCTCTCTGACATAGACTGACAAGGTGGATCCATGCTCTCTCTCTGACATAGACTGACAAGGTGGATCCATGCTCTCTCTCTGACATAGACTGACAAGGTGGATCCATGCTCTCTCTCTCTGACATAGACTGACAAGGTGGATCCATGCTCTCTCTCTGACATAGACTGACAAGGTGGATCCATGCTCTCTCTCTGACACAGACTGACAAGGTGGATCCATGCTCTCTCTCTCTGACATAGACTGACAAGGTGGATCCATGCTCTCTCTCTCTGACATAGACTGACAAGGTGAATCCATGCTCTCTCTCTCTGACATAGACTGACAAGGTGAATCCATGCTCTCTCTCTCTCTGACATAGACTGACAAGGTGGATCCATGCTCTCTCTCTGACATAGACTGACAAGGTGGATCCATGCTCTCTCTCTGACATAGACTGACAAGGTGGATCCATGCTCTCTCTCTGACACAGACTGAAAAGGTGAATCCATGTTCTCTCTGACATAGACTGACAAGGTGGATCCATGCTCTCTCTCTCTGACATAGACTGACAAGGTGGATCCATGCTCTCTCTCTTACACAGACTGACAAGGTGAATCCATGCTCTCTCTGACATAGACTGACAAGGTGGATCCATGCTCTCTCTCTGACATAGACTGACAAGGTGAATCCATGCTCTCTCTCTCTGACATAGACTGACAAGGTGGATCCATGCTCTCTCTCTGACATAGACTGACAAGGTGGATCCATGCTCTCTCTCTGACATAGACTGACAAGGTGAATCCATGCTCTCTCTGACATAGACTGACAAGGTGGATCCATGCTCTCTCTCTGACATAGACTGACAAGGTGAATCCATGCTCTCTCTCTGACACAGACTGACAAGGTGGATCCATGCTCTCTCTCTGACACAGACTGACAAGGTGGATCCATGCTCTCTCTCTGACATAGACTGACAAGGTGAATCCATGCTCTCTCTCTGACACAGACTGACAAGGTGGATCCATGCTCTCTCTCTGACACAGACTGACAAGGTGGATCCATGCTCTCTCTGACATAGACTGACAAGGTGAATCCATGCTCTCTCTCTGACATAGACTGACAAGGTGGATCCATACTCTCTCTCTGACATAGACTGACAAGGTGGATCCATGCTCTCTCTCTGACATAGACTGACAAGGTGAATCCATGCTCTCTCTCTCTCTGACATAGACTGACAAGGTGGATCCATGCTCTCTCTCTGACATAGACTGACAAGGTGAATCCATGCTCTCTCTCTCTGACATAGACTGACAAGGTGAATCCATGCTCTCTCTCTGACATAGACTGACAAGGTGAATCCATGCTCTCTCTCTCTCTGACATAGACTGACAAGGTGGATCCATGCTCTCTCTCTGACATAGACTGACAAGGTGGATCCATGCTCTCTCTCTCTGACATAGACTGACAAGGTGAATCCATGCTCTCTCTCTGACATAGACTGACAAGGTGGATCCATGCTCTCTCTCTCTGACATAGACTGACAAGGTGAATCCATGCTCTCTCTCTGACATAGACTGACAAGGTGAATCCATGCTCTCTCTCTGACATAGACTGACAAGGTGGATCCATGCTCTCTCTCTGACATAGACTGACAAGGTGGATCCATGCTCTCTCTGACATAGACTGACAAGGTGGATCCATGCTCTCTCTCTGACAGACTGACAAGGTGAATCCATGCTCTCTCTCTCTGACATAGACTGACAAGGTGGATCCATGCTCTCTCTCTGACATAGACTGACAAGGTGGATCCATGCTCTCTCTCTGACATAGACTGACAAGGTGGATCCATGCTCTCTCTCTCTGACATAGACTGACAAGGTGAATCCATGCTCTCTCTCTGACATAGACTGACAAGGTGGATCCATGCTCTCTCTCTCTGACATAGACTGACAAGGTGAATCCATGCTCTCTCTCTCTCTGACATAGACTGACAAGGTGAATCCATGCTCTCTCTCTGACATAGACTGACAAGGTGAATCCATGCTCTCTCTCTCTCTGACATAGACTGACAAGGTGGATCCATGCTCTCTCTCTCTGACATAGACTGACAAGGTGAATCCATGCTCTCTCTCTGACATAGACTGACAAGGTGAATCCATGCTCTCTCTCTGACATAGACTGACAAGGTGGATCCATGCTCTCTCTCTGACATAGACTGACAAGGTGGATCCATGCTCTCTCTGACATAGACTGACAAGGTGAATCCATGCTCTCTCTCTGACAGACTGACAAGGTGAATCCATGCTCTCTCTCTCTGACATAGACTGACAAGGTGGATCCATGCTCTCTCTCTGACATAGACTGACAAGGTGGATCCATGCTCTCTCTCTCTGACATAGACTGACAAGGTGGATCCATGCTCTCTCTCTCTGACATAGACTGACAAGGTGAATCCATGCTCTCTCTCTGACATAGACTGACAAGGTGGATCCATGCTCTCTCTCTCTGACATAGACTGACAAGGTGGATCCATGCTCTCTCTCTGACATAGACTGACAAGGTGGATCCATGCTCTCTCTCTCTGACATAGACTGACAAGGTGAATCCATGCTCTCTCTCTGACATAGACTGACAAGGTGGATCCATGCTCTCTCTCTCTGACATAGACTGACAAGGTGAATCCATGCTCTCTCTCTGACATAGACTGACAAGGTGGATCCATGCTCTCTCTCTGACATAGACTGACAAGGTGGATCCATGCTGTCTCTCTGACATAGACTGACAAGGTGGATCCATGCTCTCTCTCTGACATAGACTGACAAGGTGGATCCATGCTCTCTCTCTCTGACATAGACTGACAAGGTGAATCCATGCTCTCTCTCTCTGACATAGACTGACAAGGTGGATCCATGCTCTCTCTCTGACATAGACTGACAAGGTGAATCCATGCTCTCTCTCTGACATAGACTGACAAGGTGGATCCATGCTCTCTCTCTGACATAGACTGACAAGGTGGATCCATGCTCTCTCTCTCTGACATAGACTGACAAGGTGGATCCATGCTCTCTCTCTCTGACATAGACTGACAAGGTGAATCCATGCTCTCTCTCTCTGACATAGACTGACAAGGTGGATCCATGCTCTCTCTCTCTGACATAGACTGACAAGGTGAATCCATGCTCTCTCTATCTCTGACATAGACTGACAAGGTGGATCCATGCTCTCTCTCTGACATAGACTGACAAGGTGGATCCATGCTCTCTCTCTGACATAGACTGACAAGGTGGATCCATGCTCTCTCTCTGACATAGACTGACAAGGTGGATCCATGCTCTCTCTCTCTGACATAGACTGACAAGGTGGATCCATGCTCTCTCTCTGACATAGACTGACAAGGTGGATCCATGCTCTCTCTCTGACACAGACTGACAAGGTGGATCCATGCTCTCTCTCTCTGACATAGACTGACAAGGTGGATCCATGCTCTCTCTCTCTGACATAGACTGACAAGGTGAATCCATGCTCTCTCTCTCTGACATAGACTGACAAGGTGAATCCATGCTCTCTCTCTCTCTGACATAGACTGACAAGGTGGATCCATGCTCTCTCTCTGACATAGACTGACAAGGTGGATCCATGCTCTCTCTCTGACATAGACTGACAAGGTGGATCCATGCTCTCTCTCTGACACAGACTGAAAAGGTGAATCCATGTTCTCTCTGACATAGACTGACAAGGTGGATCCATGCTCTCTCTCTCTGACATAGACTGACAAGGTGGATCCATGCTCTCTCTCTTACACAGACTGACAAGGTGAATCCATGCTCTCTCTGACATAGACTGACAAGGTGGATCCATGCTCTCTCTCTGACATAGACTGACAAGGTGAATCCATGCTCTCTCTCTCTGACATAGACTGACAAGGTGGATCCATGCTCTCTCTCTGACATAGACTGACAAGGTGGATCCATGCTCTCTCTCTGACATAGACTGACAAGGTGAATCCATGCTCTCTCTGACATAGACTGACAAGGTGGATCCATGCTCTCTCTCTGACATAGACTGACAAGGTGAATCCATGCTCTCTCTCTGACACAGACTGACAAGGTGGATCCATGCTCTCTCTCTGACACAGACTGACAAGGTGGATCCATGCTCTCTCTCTGACATAGACTGACAAGGTGAATCCATGCTCTCTCTCTGACACAGACTGACAAGGTGGATCCATGCTCTCTCTCTGACACAGACTGACAAGGTGGATCCATGCTCTCTCTGACATAGACTGACAAGGTGAATCCATGCTCTCTCTCTGACATAGACTGACAAGGTGGATCCATACTCTCTCTCTGACATAGACTGACAAGGTGGATCCATGCTCTCTCTCTGACATAGACTGACAAGGTGAATCCATGCTCTCTCTCTCTCTGACATAGACTGACAAGGTGGATCCATGCTCTCTCTCTGACATAGACTGACAAGGTGAATCCATGCTCTCTCTCTCTGACATAGACTGACAAGGTGAATCCATGCTCTCTCTCTGACATAGACTGACAAGGTGAATCCATGCTCTCTCTCTCTCTGACATAGACTGACAAGGTGGATCCATGCTCTCTCTCTGACATAGACTGACAAGGTGGATCCATGCTCTCTCTCTCTGACATAGACTGACAAGGTGAATCCATGCTCTCTCTCTGACATAGACTGACAAGGTGGATCCATGCTCTCTCTCTCTGACATAGACTGACAAGGTGAATCCATGCTCTCTCTCTGACATAGACTGACAAGGTGAATCCATGCTCTCTCTCTGACATAGACTGACAAGGTGGATCCATGCTCTCTCTCTGACATAGACTGACAAGGTGGATCCATGCTCTCTCTGACATAGACTGACAAGGTGGATCCATGCTCTCTCTCTGACAGACTGACAAGGTGAATCCATGCTCTCTCTCTCTGACATAGACTGACAAGGTGGATCCATGCTCTCTCTCTGACATAGACTGACAAGGTGGATCCATGCTCTCTCTCTGACATAGACTGACAAGGTGGATCCATGCTCTCTCTCTCTGACATAGACTGACAAGGTGAATCCATGCTCTCTCTCTGACATAGACTGACAAGGTGGATCCATGCTCTCTCTCTCTGACATAGACTGACAAGGTGAATCCATGCTCTCTCTCTCTCTGACATAGACTGACAAGGTGGATCCATGCTCTCTCTCTGACATAGACTGACAAGGTGGATCCATGCTCTCTCTCTGACATAGACTGACAAGGTGGATCCATGCTCTCTCTCTCTGACATAGACTGACAAGGTGAATCCATGCTCTCTCTCTCTGACATAGACTGACAAGGTGGATCCATGCTCTCTCTCTGACATAGACTGACAAGGTGAATCCATGCTCTCTCTCTGACATAGACTGACAAGGTGGATCCATGCTCTCTCTCTCTGACATAGACTGACAAGGTGAATCCATGCTCTCTCTCTCTCTGACATAGACTGACAAGGTGGATCCATGCTCTCTCTCTGACATAGACTGACAAGGTGGATCCATGCTCTCTCTCTGACATAGACTGACAAGGTGGATCCATGCTCTCTCTCTGACACAGACTGAAAAGGTGAATCCATGCTCTCTCTGACATAGACTGACAAGGTGGATCCATGCTCTCTCTCTCTGACATAGACTGACAAGGTGGATCCATGCTCTCTCTCTGACATAGACTGACAAGGTGGATCCATGCTCTCTCTCTGACATAGACTGACAAGGTGGATCCATGCTCTCTCTCTGACACAGACTGAAAAGGTGAATCCATGCTCTCTCTGACATAGACTGACAAGGTGGATCCATGCTCTCTCTCTCTGACATAGACTGACAAGGTGGATCCATGCTCTCTCTCTTACACAGACTGACAAGGTGAATCCATGCTCTCTCTGACATAGACTGACAAGGTGGATCCATGGTCTCTCTCTGACATAGACTGACAAGGTGAATCCATGCTCTCTCTCTCTGACATAGACTGACAAGGTGGATCCATGCTCTCTCTCTGACATAGACTGACAAGGTGGATCCATGCTCTCTCTCTGACATAGACTGACAAGGTGAATCCATGCTCTCTCTGACATAGACTGACAAGGTGGATCCATGCTCTCTCTCTGACATAGACTGACAAGGTGAATCCATGCTCTCTCTCTGACACAGACTGACAAGGTGGATCCATGCTCTCTCTCTGACACAGACTGACAAGGTGGATCCATGCTCTCTCTGACATAGACTGACAAGGTGGATCCATGCTCTCTCTCTGACATAGACTGACAAGGTGGATCCATACTCTCTCTCTGACATAGACTGACAAGGTGGATCCATGCTCTCTCTCTGACATAGACTGACAAGGTGGATCCATGCTCTCTCTCTGACATAGACTGACAAGGTGGATCCATGCTCTCTCTCTGACATGGACTGACAAGGTGAATCCATGCTCTCTCTCTGACATAGACTGACAAGGTGGATCCATGCTCTCTCTCTGACATAGACTGACAAGGTGGATCCATGCTCTCTCTCTGACATAGACTGACAAGGTGGATCCATGCTCTCTCTCTGACATAGACTGACAAGGTGGATCCATGCTCTCTCTCTGACATAGACTGACAAGGTGGATCCATGCTCTCTCTCTGACATAGACTGACAAGGTGGATCCATACTCTCTCTCTGACATAGTCTGACAAGGTGGATCCATGCTCTCTCTCTCTGACATAGACTGACAAGGTGGATCCATGCTCTCTCTCTCTCTGACATAGACTGACAAGGTGGATCCATGCTCTCTCTCTGACACAGACTGAAAAGGTGAATCCATGCTCTCTCTGACATAGACTGACAAGGTGGATCCATGCTCTCTCTCTCTGACATAGACTGACAAGGTGGATCCATGCTCTCTCTCTGACACAGACTGACAAGGTGGATCCATGCTCTCTCTCTGACATAGACTGACAAGGTGGATCCATGCTCTCTCTCTGACATAGACTGACAAGGTGAATCCATGCTCTCTCTCTGACATAGACTGACAAGGTGAATCCATGCTCTCTCTCTGACACAGACTGACAAAGGTGGATCCATGCTCTCTCTCTGACACAGACTGACAAGGTGGATCCATGCTCTCTCTCTGACATAGACTGACAAGGTGGATCCATGCTCTCTCTCTGACACAGACTGACAAGGTGAATCCATGCTCTCTCTCTGACATAGACTGACAAGGTGAATCCATGCTCTCTCTCTGACACAGACTGACAAGGTGGATCCATGCTCTCTCTCTGACACAGACTGACAAGGTGGATCCATGCTCTCTCTGACATAGACTGACAAGGTGGATCCATGCTCTCTCTCTGACACAGACTGACAAGGTGGATCCATGCTCTCTCTCTGACACAGACTGACAAGGTGGATCCATGCTCTCTCTCTGACATAGACTGACAAGGTGGATCCATGCTCTCTCTCTGACATAGACTGACAAGGTGGATCCATGCTCTCTCTCTGACATAGACTGACAAGGTGGATCATGCTCTCTCTCTGACACAGACTGACAAGGTGGATCCATGCTCTCTCTCTGACATAGACTGACAAGGTGAATCCATGCTCTCTCTCTCTGACATAGACTGACAAGGTGAATCCATGCTCTCTCTCTGACATAGACTGACAAGGTGGATCCATGCTCTCGCTCTCTCTGACATAGACTGACAAGGTGAATCCATGCTCTCTCTCTGACACAGACTGACAAGGTGGATCCATGCTCTCTCTCTGACATAGACTGTCAAGGTGAATCCATGCTCTCTCTGACACAGACTGACAAGGTGGATCCATGCTCTCTCTCTGACACAGACTGACAAGGTGGATCCATGCTCTCTCTCTGACATAGACTGACAAGGTGAATCCATGCTCTCTCTCTGACATAGACTGATAAGGTGGATCCATGCTCTCTCTCTCTCTGACATAGACTGACAAGGTGAATCCATGCTCTCTCTCTGACACAGACTGACAAGGTGGATCCATGCTCTCTCTCTCTGACATAGACTGACAAGGTGGATCCATGCTCTCTATCTCTCTGACATAGACTGACAAGGTGAATCCATGCTCTCTCTCTGACACAGACTGACAAGGTGGATCCATGCTCTCTCTCTGACATAGACTGACAAGGTGAATCCATGCTCTCTCTGACACAGACTGACAAGGTGGATCCATGCTCTCTCTCTGACACAGACTGACAAGGTGGATCCATGCTCTCTCTCTGACATAGACTGACAAGGTGAATCCATGCTCTCTCTCTGACATAGACTGACAAGGTGGATCCATGCTCTCTCTCTGACATAGACTGACAAGGTGGATCCATGCTCTCTCTCTGACATAGACTGACAAGGTGGATCCATGCTCTCTCTCTCTCTCTCTGACATAGACTGACAAGGTGGATCCATGCTCTCTCTCTCTCTGACATAGACTGACAAGGTGAATCCATGCTCTCTCTCTGACATAGACTGACAAGGTGAATCCATGCTCTCTCTCTCTGACATAGACTGACAAGGTGGATCCATTCTCTCTCTCTGACATAGACTGACAAGGTGGATCCATGCTCTCTCTCTGACATAGACTGACAAGGTGAATCCATGCTCTCTCTCTGACACAGACTGACAAGGTGAATCCATGCTCTCTCTCTCTGACATAGACTGACAAGGTGAATCCATGCTCTCTCTCTGACATAGACTGACAAGGTGAATCCATGCTCTCTCTCTCTGACATAGACTGACAAGGTGGATCCATGCTCTCTCTCTGACACAGACTGACAAGGTGGATCCATGCTCTCTCTCTGACACAGACTGAGAAGGTGGATCCATGCTCTCTCTCTCTCTGACACAGACTGACAAGGTGGATCCATGCTCTCTCTCTCTCTGACATAGACTGACAAGGTGGATCCATGCTCTCTCTCTGACATAGACTGACAAGGTGAATCCATGCTCTCTCTCTGACATAGACTGACAAGGTGAATCCATGCTCTCTCTGACACAGACTGACAAGGTGAATCCATGCTCTCTCTCTGACACAGACTGACAAGGTGGATCCATGCTCTCTCTCTCTGACATAGACTGACAAGGTGGATCCATGCTCTCTCTCTCTGACATAGACTGACAAGGTGGATCCATGCTCTCTCTCTCTGACATAGACTGACAAGGTGAATCCATGCTCTCTCTCTCTGACATAGACTGACAAGGTGAATCCATGCTCTCTCTCTGACATAGACTGACAAGGTGAATCCATGCTCTCTCTCTTTGACATAGACTGACAAGGTGAATCCATGCTCTCTCTCTGACATAGACTGACAAGGTGAATCCATGCTCTCTCTGACATAGACTGACAAGGTGAATCCATGCTCTCTCTGACATCGAGGTCGGAAACATTCAGGTAAAGTCCCTGAATTTGTCAGAACATTTTTCATGGGAAGTTAAACCAGGAAATTTGGGGAATTTTGCTTAAATTCATCATAAACGTTAGCTTATAACAGTGAACCTTTTTTTGTGGGATACACATAAGGACATTCTAGGTCTTGTGGCATATGTTGGTTAAACTATCCCCAATTCAATGGAATTACAACCCTCTGCATGCACAGTGCATTCTTCCATCACATGTGCAGCTGATTCTCAAGATCTTTCACACTAATGAGATGCTATTGAGCCCACACTACTACACTGTCTGAGCCAAGGACTACATGCTCTCTGGTAAGTTTAGATTACAATACTGGGTGGGTGAATATATTTTATATGACATTATTTTTATGTTAACTAGTAAATAGTAGCCTACAGCAAAGTGTGTTTAAATCATTTCTAACTGGTTAACAATTTCTGCTAGTTAGTTTTTGCTACCATGTGGGTTTTAGCTTGCTTGAGCCTGCTAACTGAGGAATGTTAATTCACCTGTTTCCATACATGTTTCATTTTAAAACATTTATCTTACAAAGTAGTTGTGTAATCTAACTGCTTAACTATTTATCTGTACATGGAATTGTATTTGGGGTTTTTTACCTCATTTTTTTCTAATCTTTACAGAATCATCTGGCCATGTGCATAAAGTTCCCTCAGCGCTCACAACAAGCAACCTCTGACAAAAGTCCCTCTACTTCTATTGGAGGTGAAAATGATGAATCAGACACCTTATCGATAACAACAGCTCATGGTCCTCCTGGAATCAGATGTTATTTTGACTCAATGGAGGAACATAGTCAGAGAAATGCTGATGAATGTCTTGCTCGAGCTGTGTATGCAACTGGTTCATCTCTGATGTTCACAGGCAATGTGTATTGGAAGAGATTTCTGAATGTTCTTCACCCAGCATACACCCCTCCAACCAGACATGCTTTATCTACTCATTTGCTGGATGCAGAGTTCAACAGAGTTCAAGTGAAGGTCAAGCAAATCATAGAGAAAGCAGACTGTATTGCAATCATCTCTGATGGATGGTCGAATGTTCGTGGGCAAGGAATAATTAACTACATCATCTCCACCCCTCAACCAGTATTCTACAAGAGCACAGACAGGGACAACAGACACACCGGTCTCTACATTGCAGATGAGCTGAAGGCAGTCATCAATGACCTTGGACCACAGAAGGTATTTGTACTGGTGACAGACAATGCTGCGAACATGAAGGCTGCTTGGTCTAAAGTGGAGGAGGCCTACCCTCACATCACATTCATTGGCTGTGCTGCTCATGCATTGAATCTGCTCCTCAAGGACATCATGACACTGAAAACAATGGATACACTCTACAAGATAGCCAAGTAAATGGTTAGGTATGTGAAGGGTCATCAAGTTATAGCAGCAATCTACCTCACCAAGCAAAGTGAGAAGAATAAGAGCATCACATTGAAGCTGCCCAGCAACACCCGCTGGGGTGGTGTTGTCATCATGTTTGACAGTCTCATGGAGGGGAAGGAGTCTCTCTGAGAAATGGCCATATCACAGTCTGCCGATATGGACAGCCCCATCAAGAGGATCCTCCTGGATGATGTATTTTGGGAGAGAGTGGTAAGCATTCTGAAACTCCTGAAACCTATAGCAGTAGCCATTGCACGGATTGAGGGAGACAATGCCATCCTGTCTGATGTTCAGACTCTCTTTGCAGATGTAAGAGAAGAAATCCGTACTGCCGTACCCACTTCACTGTTGCTCCAAGCAGAGGAAACTGCAGTTCTGAAATACATCAAAAAGCTTGAAGACTTCTGCCTGAAGCCCATACATGCCGCAGCGTACATGTTGGACCCCAAGTATGCTGGCAAGAACATCCTGTCTGGTGCAGAGATCAACAAGGCCTATGGTGTCATCACTACCGTGTCTCTCCACCTTGGCCTGGATGAGGGCAAGGTTCTTGGCAGTCTGGCGAAGTACACTTCCAGGCAAAGGCTTTGGGATGGAGATGCAATATAGCAGTCATGCCAATATATCTCATCAGCCACCTGGTGGAAGGGACTTTGTGGATCTGAGACTCTTTCCCCTGTTGCCTCCATCATCCTCCAAATCCCACCAACATCAGCCGCCTCAGAGCGCAACTGGTCCTTGTTTGGAAACACACACACCAAAGCACACAGCAGGCTGACCAATACAAAGGTTGAAACATTGGTGAAATTTGAGGCTTTTTGAGCCTGACAACAAGCCATCCTCAACAAGTTTGGAAAGTGACAGTGAAGATGAGGCCTCAGAGTCTGATGTTCAAGAGGTGGACATTGAGGAGGTCCAGGGAGAAGACATGGAAGCATGAGAGGAAGACAACATCATTTTACAGATGTATGTTGAAAACATTTTTTGGGAGATGTGATGGATCATTGGGGATAATTCAATATTCCCTTTCTGTTGTTGTTCAGTGAAATCATCCCATGTGAAGAGTCAACTCATTTAATTAAAGTTCAATTCGTAACTAAATTGTTTTTTTTATTTCTATTGGAAGGAATTAATCATTTGCAATTATGTCTACTTATGATAAGGTAAAAGGTTTATGTTTCTGTCTCCATATGATATGGTAAATATATCCAATGAAAAAAACATCTACATTTAAATGGTATTAATATTAATTCCCATATATTCCCGTTAATTCCCACAGAAGGTTTCCACCTCTGAATATTCCCCAAAATGTGCAACCCTAGCTATGATCGCTTATTGATGTCACTTGTTAAATCCACTTCAATCAGTGTACAGATGTGGGATCTTAATTTGCAATTTTTCACCCAATTTTTTCCCCATGTGTATCAAGAATGGTCCACCACCCAAAGGACATCCAGACAACTTGACACCACTGTGGGAAGCATTGACGTCAACATGGGCCAGCATCCCTGGGGAACGCTTTCACCACCTTGTGTTCTGAGCGGGTGCAACTCAATATTAGGAAGGTGTTCCGAATGTTTTGTACACTCAGTGTATGTAGATATGATAATCAACCTATATTTTCCAATATATTTTTCTGGCCCCCAAATACTGTAGATTTTGACAAACAAACAAATCTGAGTTGCCCTCAGCTGAATGTCCTAATCCCAATGCACTCCTAATCTACATTCATGTTGCTAATGGTTGTTCTATCTCTTATTCCTCTGTTCCAAACCCAGAGTGTCATCATGGTGGTGTTCAGTGAAGACAAGAACAGAGACGAACAGCTGAAGTACTGGAAGTACTGGCACTCCCGCCAACACACTGCTAAACAGAGAGTACTAGACATAGGTAAGACCTGTAACTAACTAACATACCATCAAACTAATTTACTAACTAATTTACTAGCTACCCGGACTATTTGCATTGGGGGGTGGGGCCCATTGGAGGGTGGGGCCCATTGGGGGGTGGGGCCCACAATGCAAATAGTCCAGGTAGCCATTTGATTAGCTGTTCAGGAGTCTTATGGCTTGGGGGTGAAAGCTGTTGAGAAGCCTTTTGGACCTAGACTTGGCGCTCCGATGCCGCTTGCCATGCGGTAGCAGAGAGAACAGTCCATGACTGGGGTGGCTGGAGTCTTTGACAATTTTTAGGGCCTTCCTCTGACACCACCTGGTACAGAGTTCCTGAATGGCAGGAAGCTTGGCCCCAGTCATGTACTGGGCCGTACGCACTACCCTCTGTAGTGCCTTGTGGTCGGAGGCCGAGCAGTTGACGTACCAGGCAGAAATGCAGCCAGTCAGGATGCTCTCAATGTTGCAGCTGTAGAACCTTTTGAGGATCTGAGGACCCATGCCAAATCTTTTCAGTCTCCTGAGGGGGATATGCTTTGTCGTGCCCTCTTCACAACTGTCTTGGTGTGTTTGGACCATGGGATGGAGAGATGGGATGGAGCAGTATGGTTGGGAACAGAGATGGGATGGAGCAGTATGGTTGGGAACAGAGATGGGATGGAGCAGTATGGTTGGGAACAGAGATGGGATGGAGCAGTATGGTTGGGAACAGAGATGGGATGGAGCAGTATGGTTGGGAACAGAGATGGGATGGAGCAGTATGGTTGGGAACAGAGATGGGATGGAGCAGTATGGTTGGGAACAGAGATGGGATGGGATGGAGCAGGGATGGGCATTGTTGCTGCATTACCCTGGGCTTTGCTGCTGCATTACCCTGGGCGTTGTTGATGCACTACCATGGGCATTGTTGCTGGATTACCCTGGGAATTGTTGCTGCATTACCCTGGGCACTATTGCTGCATTACCCTGGGCATTGTTGCTGCATTACCCTGGGCATTGTTGCTGCATTACCCTGGGCGCTGTTGATGCACTACCATGTGCATTGTTGCTGTATTACCCTGGGCATTGTTGCTGCATTACCCTGGGCGTTGTTGATGCACTACCATGGGCATTGTTGCTGCATTACCCTGGGCATTGTTGCTGCATTACCCTGGGCATTGTTTCTGCATTACCATGGGCATTATGTCTGTATTACCCTGGGCATTGTTGCTGCATTACCCTGGGCGTTGTTGATGCACTACCATGGGCATTGTTGCTGCATTACCCTGGGCATTGTTGCTGCATTACCTGGGCATTGCTGCTGCATTACCATGGGCATTATTTCTGCATTACCCTGGGCATTGTTACTGTATTACCATGGGCATTGTTGCTGCATTACTCTGGGCATTGTTGCTGCATTACCATGGCATTATTGCTGCATTACCCTGGAGTTTTTTGTGAGGCGACGGCGTGGACGCAGGGCGGGATTGAAGTGTAAGGCAAAGTTGAGGAAGTTCAAGCCGGCTATACCGTCTATCATTCTGGGCAACGTGAGATCACTACATAACAAGATGGACGGGCTTCAGGGTCTGGTTCTTGGACAAAGAGACTATCGGGAAGCTAGCCTATTGTTTTTTACCGAGACTTGGCTGAACGATAACATCCCCATACAGAACGTCACTATCGACGGTTTCCAGACCATCAGAGCGGACAGGGATAGCGTTTCTTCTGGTAAGAGCAAGGGAGGGGGGCTGGCTTTATTAATTAACAACAGATGGTGTCATCCGAAACATATTACTCTTAAGGAACAGTTTTGTAGCCCGGACATTGACCTGTTAGCCATTAGCCTGAGACCCTACTATTTGCTGAGGGAATTCATGGCGGCCATTGCTGTTATTGTTTACATCCCGCCCTCCGCTGACGCAAACACAGCGTGTGACGTCATCCACTCTATTATCGAGAGGTTATAGAAAGCGTATCCCAGTGCTTTCTTTGCCATTTCGGGGGATTTTAACCATGCATCTCTCTCTGCAACGCTGCCCACGTTCAAACAGTTTGTGAAGTGCCCAACCAGGAATAATAAAACTCTGGACTTGTTATATGCTAATGTGAAGGATGCATACAACTCCACTGCACTCCCTCCCCTCGGTAGATCGGATCACAACCTTGTCCAACTCACCTCACTCTACAGGCCTATGGTCCAACAGCAGCCTGCGACCACTAGGACCAATAGGAGATGGTCCCTGGAGGCGAATGAGGCCCTATAGGACTGCTTTGTAACAACAGACTGGGATGTGCTCTGTGAGGCTCATGGGGAGGACATCGATGGACTCACTGACTGCATAACGGACTATATACATTTTTGTGTAGACAACACTGTACCCACCAGGAAGGTACTCTGTTTTCCAAATAATAAACCCTGGGTCACCAGCGACCTGAAGGCCCTGCTGAATGAGAAGAAGAGTGCCTTCTAGGACAAGGACAAATTGAAATGCGTCCAGAGGGAGCTGAAGTTGCAGATTGCTGAGGGGAAGAGAGGGTATAAGGAGAAGATGGAGGACAAGCTGAGGCAGAGCCAGGTGAGAGAGGTGTGGAAGGGTATGAGAAATATCACTGGTTTCAAAAAGTCAAACAGTGGGCAGATGGAGGGGACCCAGGACAGAGCCAATGAGATGAACCAATTTTTTAACAGTTTCGATACTGGCCCTGTCCACCTCCCCTCCAGCTCCCCAGGCCACACACCCTCACGGCTATCCCACCCCCACTTTGCTCACAACACCTCTGTTGAGACAATCAGCGACCCCACCTCCGCACTGCTCCCTCTGGACTGATCCTCAACACCCTCCTTACCCCCACCTCCCCACCTGGGCTGGCTTTCACCACCAACCAAGTGAAGAGAGAGCTGGAGAGACTACATCAGTGGAAAGTGGCAGGTCCTGATGGCATCAGCCCAAGGGTGCTTAGGGTCTGTGCTGACCAACTGTGTAGAATACTCCATTGCCCCTTCAACCTTAGCCTGAGCCTGGAAAGGGTCCCTGTGCTGTGGAAAACATCCTGCCTCGTCCCAGTGCCCAAGAAGGCACACCCCACTGTCCTGAATGACTTCAGACCTGTAGCTCTAACATCCCACATCATGAAGACCCTGGAAAGGTTAGTCCTCGCTCACCTCAGAACCCTGGTGTGTACATGACTGGATCTTCTGCAGTTTGCATATCAGCGCAACATCGGGGTGGATGATGCATTCATCTACCTTCTGCAGAGGGCCTACTCTCACCTGGACAACACAGGTTGCACTGTGAGGGTTATCTTTTTTGACTTCTCCAGTGTCTTCAACACCATTCAGCCCCCACTACTGGGTGAGAAGATGAAGAGGATGAAAATTGAAGCACCCTTAGTCTCCTGGGTCACGCACTACCTGACCGGTAGGCCATAATTTGTGCGACTACAGAGCTGTGTGTCAGAACGGGCAGTGAGCAACACAGGGGCCCCCCAGGGAACGGTCCTGTCCCCCTTCCTGTTCACCCTCTACACCTCGGACTTCAGATATAACTCTGAAACATGTTACCTACAGAAGTTCTCGGATGACTGCATCAGGGGTGGGCAGGAGGAGGAGTACAACATCAGAAAAACAAAGGAGATGGTTGTAGACCTCAGGAGAACCAAGGCCCAAATGACTGCAGTCCCTATACAGGGGATGGATGTGGAAATGGTTGGGTCATACAAGTTCCTGGGAGTCCATAGACTATATAATGCCTCACCGGGGTGCCGTGCCGTCGGCAACATAGACCTGGAACTGTTGGGGTGTTAGGACCTAGTTGAACAATTATGCATCCATCCGTGAGTGACTCTGGTCTGTAATCACTCATTCACTCAGGACTTATTTATTCATTCAGGTCTGTATATACGTATTCATGTACAGTTGTTATATCATATCACGTGCAATATTGTAAGTAATTCTTGGACTTAACTTACGTAGTCATTCACTCAGGAATGCATATTAGTATCCTGTCAGTAGTATCTTTTTTCATTGCTATTAGTATATCGAATGTGCAATACGTGCATTTATCTGTAATTAAACCCTATGCACTAAGGACTGTATTTTAAGGCAATTATTATTATTACCCTAAATTATATCATACACACATTTAGCTATTTAAGTATCTCTTCCTGTCATTTACCTGTACAGTTTGTGTAACCATGAAAAATATTCACTTACCTGTTCATTTAACCAGTATGTCTATTAAGTAAACTATTATTACCCTCGCTCATATAATACGCATTTTTAGCAATTGAAGTATTTCTCTGCCATCGACCTGTATAGTATAGTTAACCATCCAACATCCACCAATGTATAGTGTACATATTCAGCCAACCACCCATACTATGCAATGTCTTTTTATAGCTTTTTTGCACTCCAGACTTCTTGTACTTCTATACCTTTTCATACTGCCGCTCTATGTATCATGTATCGTGTATCTGTCTTTTGTGTATTTTCGTTCTAGCGTTTTGCACCTGCCTGTGTTTTTGTTGTAGCTGCTTGACAAAGAATCCATCTATTCATCTATCCCACCAGGACATTTCTAAACAGATAGTACTAGACATAGGTAAGACCTGTAACTAACTATCTAACACACTGGAGGTGAACCTGTGGGTTTATTTCAAGGCCTACCTTAAACTCAGTGCCTCTTTGCTCGATATCATGGGAAAATCTAAAGAAATCAGCCAAGACCTCAGAAAACAATTGTAGACCTCCACAAGTCTGGTTCATCTTTGGGAACAATTTCCAAACGCCTGAAGGTACCATGTTCATCTGTACAAACAATAGTACGCAAGTATAAACACCATGGGACCACGCAGCCATCATACCGCTCAGGAAGGAGCCTAGAGGTGAACATACTTTGGTGCAATAAGTGCAAATCAATCCCAGAACATGAACATTTTTTTTTACCTTTATTTTACTAGGCAAGTCAGTTAAGAACAAATTCTTATTTTCAATGACAGCCTAGGAACAGTGGGTTAACTGCCTTGTTCAGGGGCAGAACGACAGATTTTACCTTGTCAGCTCGGGGATTCGATCCAGCAACCTTTCAGTTACAGGCCCAATACTCTAACCGCTGGGCTACCTGCCGCCCCATTGTGAAGATGCTGGAGGAAACGGGTACAAAAGTATCTATATCCACAATAAAAACGAGTCCTATATCGACATAACCTGAAAGGCCGTTCAGCAAGGAAGAAGCCACTGCTCCAAAACCGCCATAAAAAAGCCAGACTACGGTTTGCAACTGCACATGGGGACAAAGATCGTACTTTTTGGAGAAATGTCCTCTGGTCTGATGGAACAAAAATAGAACTGTTTGGCCATAATTACCATCATTATGTTTGGAGGAAAAAGGGGGAGGCTTGCAAGCCGAAGAACACCATCCCAACCGTGAAGCACGGGGGTGGCAGCATCATGTTGTGGGGGTGCTTTGCTGCAGGAGGGACTGGTGCACTTCACAAAATAGATGGCATCATGAGGAAGGAACATTATGTGGATATATTGAAGCAACATCTCAAGACATCAGTCAGGAAGATAAAGCTTGGTCGCAAATGGGTCTTCCAAATGGACAATGACCCCAAGCATACTTCCAAAGTTGTGGCAAAATGGCTTAAGGACAACAAAGTCAAGGTATTGGAGTGGCCATCACAAAGCCCTGACCTCAATCCTATAGAACATTTTTGGGCAGAACTGAAAAAGCGTGTGCGAGCAAGGAGGCCTTCAAACCTGACTCAGTTACACCAGTTCTGTCAGGAGGAATGGGCCAAAATTCACCCAACTTATTGTAGGAAGCTTGTGGAAGGCTACCCGAAACGTTTGACCCAAGTTAAACAATTTAAAGGCAATGCTACCAAATACTAATTGAATGTATGTCAACTTCTGACCCACTGGGAATGTGATGAAAGAAATAAAAGCTGAAATAAATCATTCTTCCAACTTCAACTGTATATAGTTCAGTAATGTATATAATATAATATATACATAATATATAGTTATATATTCAACTAGACATTGGTTCTATAGATAGATAGATAGGTACTTTATTGATCCCCCGGGGGGGAAATTTCATTGTCAAGCAGCTACAACAAAACACAGGGCAGGTGCAAAATGCCACAACGAAAGTACACAAAAGACAGATACACGGTACATGATACATAGAGCAGCAGTATGAAAAAGTATAGAAATACAAGATATCTGGAGTGCTAAAAAAGCTATAAAAAGACATTGCATAGTATGAGTGGTTGGCTGAATATGTACACTATACATTGGTGGATGTTGGATGGTTAACTATACTATACAGGTCGATGGCAGAGAAATACTTCAGTAGCTAAAAATGCGTATGATATGAGCGAGGGTAATAATAGTTTACTTAATAGACAGACTGGTAAATGAACAGGTAAGTGAATATTTTGCATGGTTAAATTAGCTGTACAGTTAGGTATACAGTTATATTTACAGATAAGTGAATACTTGCATGTTTACACAAACTGTACAGGTAAATGACAGGAAGAGATACTTTAATAGCTAAATGTGTGTATGATATCATTTGGGGTAATAATAGTAATTCCCTTAAAATACAGTCCTTAGTGCGCAGGGTTTAATTACAGACAACTGCACGTATTGCACATTCGATATACTAAAAGCAATGAGAAAAGGTGCAACTGGCAGGATACTAATATGCATTCCTTAGTGAATGCCTACGTCCAATAATTACTTTCAATATTGCATGTGATATAATATAACAACTGTACATGAGTATGTATATACAGACCTGTATGAATAAATAGGTCCTGAGTGGATGAGTGCTGACGGACCAGAGTTACTCACGGATGGATGCATAATTGTTAAACTAGGTCCTAGCACCCCAACAGTTCCAGATCTATGTTGCAGACGGCACGGCACCCCGGTGAGGCATTATATAGTCTCATAGCCGCCGGCAGGAAGGACCTCCTGTAGCGCTCTCTGGCACACCGTGGTGGGATCAGTCTGTGACTGAAAGTGCTCCTCTGCGTCATAACCATAGAGTGCAGAGGGTGGGTGACATTGTCCATGATGGCCAGCAGTTTGGCCAGGATCCGTCTCTCCGCCACCTCCTCTAGAGTGTCAAGGCTCATCCCCAGGACAGAGCTATCCTTCCTGATCAGCTTATTTACCCGAGAAGCATCACCGGCTATGATGTTTGCTCCCCAGCACACCACTGCAAAAAAGATGGCACTGGCCACCACAGACTGGTAGAAGGTATGCAGTAGTTTACTGCACACGTTGAAGGACCTGAGCCTCCTCAGAAAGTAGAGTCGGCTCTGGCCCTTTTTGTACAGGGCCCCGGTGTTACCAGCCCATTCCAGTCTGTTGTTGAGCTGAAGGTGGTTCTGCTCACACCACAACACAAAGTCACTGATTGTGCTCCTGTACTCCTCCTCCTGCCCACCCCTGATGCACCCTACAATAGCAGAGTCATCCGAGAACTTCTGTAGGTGGCATGTTTCAGAGTTATATCTGAAGTCTGAGGTGTAGAGGGTGAACAGGAAGGGGGACAGGACCGTACCCTGGGGGGCCCCTGTGTTGCTAACTGCCCGTTCTGACACACAGCTCTGTAGTCGCACAAATTGTGGCCTACCGGTCAGGTAGTCCGTGACCCAGGAGACTAAGGGTGCTTCCACTTTCATCCTCCTCATCTTCTCAACCAGTAGCAGGGGCTGAATGGTATTGAAGGCACTGGAGAAGTAAAAAAACATGACCCTCACAGTGCAACCTGCGTTGTCCAGGTGAGAGTAGGCCCTCTGCAGAAGGTAGATGATTGCATCATCCACCCCGATGTTGTGCTGGTATGCAAACTGCAGGGGGTCCATTGATGTACACACCAGGGGTCTGAGGTGGGCGAGGACTAACCTTTCCAGGGTCTTCATGATGTGGGATGTTAGAGCTACAGGTCTGAAGTCATTCAGGACAGTGGGGTGTGCCTTCTTGGGCACTGGGACGAGGCAGGATGTTTTCCACAGCACAGGGACCCTTTCTAGGCTCAGGCTAAGGTTGAAAAGACGCTGGAGTATTCCACACAGTTGGTCAGCACAGACCCTCAGCACCCTTGGGCTGCTGCCATCAGGGCCCGCCGCTTTCCACTGGTGTAGTCTAGTATATAGTATACTAGACATTGGTTCTATATAGTATACTAGACATTGGTTCTATATAGTATACTAGACATTGGTTCTATATAGTATAATAGATATTGGTTCTATATAGTATCCTAGACTTTGGTTCTATATAGTATACTAGACATTGGTTCTATATAGTATACTAGACATTGGTTCTATATAGTATACTAGATATTGGTTCTATATAGTATTCTAGACATTGGTTCTATATAGTATTCTAGACATTGGTTCTATATAGTATACTAGATATTGGTTCTGTATAGTATACTATACATTGATTCTATTTAGTATACTAGATATTGGTTCTATATAGTATTCTAGACATTGGTTCTATATAGTATTCTAGACATTGGTTCTATATATTATACTAGACATTGGTTCTATATAGTATACTAGACATTGGTTCAATATAGTATACTAGACATTGGTTCAATATAGTATACTAGACATTGGTTCTATATAGTATCCTAGACATTAGTTCTATATAGTATCCTAGACATTGGTTCTATATAGTATACTAGACATTGGTTCTATATAGTATACTAGACATTAGTTCTATATAGTATACTAGACATTGGTTCTATATAGTATCCTAGACATTGGTTCTATATAGTATACTATACATTGGTTCTATATAGTATACTAGATATTGGTTCTATATAGTATCCTAGACATTGGTTCTATATAGTGTTCTAGACATTGGTTCTATATAGTATACTAGACATTGGTTCTATATAGTATACTAGACATTGGTTCTATATAGTATACTAGATATTGGTTCTGTATAGTATACTATACATTGGTTCTATATAGTATCCTAGACATTGGTTCTATATAGTATAATAGACATTGGTTCTATATAGTATACTAGACATTGGTTCTATATAGTATACTAGACATTGGTTCTATATAGTATACTAGACATTGGTTCAATATAGTATACTAGACATTGGTTCTATATAGTATACTAGACATTGGGAAATTTGTAAGAACATAGAAATAGAGTTAAACAAATTGAAGGCCTGTAAGTGAATCTGTTTAAATACTGTTCCTATCTAGTTATTGGTCTGATCTACCACCTGTCACTGTTCTACAGCCCCCTGCCTTCATGGTATAGAGGAGATCTTCTTCATATCCCTGTTGTGCTGTTGAGGGCCACTAATTCACTTAATGACTGGGTGTTGTTAGTCCAGCATCCACCCCAAGATAATTCCCTTAACCATTCCTGGGGGATTGTGGAAAAAGGAGAAGTTTGCCTCTCATTTGTTGTTCTTTTGCTTCTTTTTGCACATTCTAGAATGACAAATCTTCAATAGGTCGATGTTTAAAAAAAAAAAATATATATATAAATATATATATTTTAGTGGGTCACAGTTTTTACTGTCAAAGATTTCGCAGTTATCAGTCGGTGAATTTGAATGTAAACGATTTCTTTCCAGTCCTGTTGAGTGAGTCTGACTGAGAGGCTAGTGGAATCTGTTCCACGCGGCAAGCTGCGACCTGCAGAGATAGAGGCTGAGAAGCAGCAGTGGTGGTATGTAGGGTGGGAGAGTCAGGGTGAATGGGAGTAATGCGTGGCTTGTTTGGACAGAGAGAGGAATGCATCTGCCAGCCAGTGTACCTTTCTGTGTTGTACCTCTCTGATTGAGGCCCGAGGGGCTGAAAGGGGGATGTTATGCTCAGATTGATATTAAGTGTAGTAAATTAATATGTGGGATTAGTTTGTTAGTTTGTTACATGTGGAAACAATTGACATGATTTAGTGACATGATTTAGCAGTTGGTTATCTTGTTGTCTTAGCATAATATCAACAGAATATCACAGCAGTTGGTTGTCTTGTTGTCTTAGCATAATATCAACAGAATATCACAGCAGTTGGTTATCTTGTTGTCTTAGCATAATATCAACAGAATATCACAGCAGTTGGCTATCTTGTTGTCTTAGCATAATATCAACAGAATATCACAGCAGTTGGTTATCTTGTTGTCTTAGCATAATATCAACAGAATATCACAGCAGTTGGTTATCTTGTTGTCTTAGCATAATATCAACAGAATATCACAGCAGTTGGCTATCTTGTTGTCTTAGCATAATATCAACAGAATATCACAGCAGTTGGTTATCTTGTTGTCTTAGCATAATATCAACAGAATATCACAGCAGTTGGTTATCTTGTTGTCTTAGCATAATATCAACAGAATATCACAGCAGTTGGTTATCTTGTTGTCTTAGCATAATATCAACAGAATATCACAGCAGTTGGTTATATTGTTGTCTTAGCATAATATCAACAGAATATCAAAATTTATTTTTCCTATTTTTCCCGGTCCGGTCGTGTCTGTCAAAGCCTCATATATATAACAGATATATGCATATCATCCAGACAGTGTATTACTCAATGAGGAAGTGAACTGTCATTTAGTCTGAAATCACTTGTTGAATTAATAAAGTTAACTTGGAAAATCATCAATCAACTGTTTAATAAGAGAAAGGCATCTACAACTATCCCATATCAATGTATTGTTGGAAATAAGACCTATAGTGATCCTGATATTATCCCATATCAATGTATTGTTGGAAATAAGACCTATAGTGATCCTGATATTATCCCATATCAATGTATTGTTGGAAATAAGACCTATAGTGATCCTGATATTATCCCATATCAATGTATTGTTGGAAATATGACCTATAGTGATCCTGATATTATTCCACATCAATTTAATAACTTTGTATGTGAATGTGGGTTGCTTTCTGTCAAAGAAAATTGGGAAAACTGATGGAAATCCCTTGTATTCCATTAAGGGACGTTTCCCTTCTCTGCTCCAGTTAGATCCTCCTGATGGAGGTGATGGTGATGGAGGTGATGGAGGTAGTTGGAGGTGATGGAGGTGATGGAGGTGATGGAGGTAGTTGGTAACTTAGATATCAGCAGCAGGTCATGATGAGATCGGTGCCTTTTTGGTGAGTCTTCCTCCATTACTGAGCATTTAACGTATATCTTCACCAAATCTATGCAAACTGGTTTTGTTCCTAAAGATATGAACATTGCCAAAGTTATTCCCCTCTATACATCTGGGGATCCAAGATCTTTTACAAACTATCTCCCAATATCTGTACTACCATGTTTTTCTAAAATCAGAATGTTGAAACATTTAAATCAACACTGGTAAATGGTTCTGGTAAAAACTACTCCACAGATATGGCTCTTTTGCAACTTGTGGATAAAATCCTTACAGCCCTGAACAACAATGAAAACACTCTTGGGATCTTTTTAGATTTATCCAACGCGTTTGACATGGTTGATCATGAAATATGACTTTCTACATTTCATGATCATGTTTTTCATGGTTATGCATTTAATTTGTTATATAGTTATGTTTATAATAGAGAACAATTTGTTTTTGAAATGGCTGTGCATCTCCCAGGGCTAAGATATCCTGTGGTATACTATATAGACCATAAGGTAGGGGCGGCAGGTAGCCTAGTGGTTAGAGTGTTGGAGTGTGGTTAGAGTGCCCGTAACCGAAAGGTTGCTGGATCGAATCCCCGAGCTGACAAGGTAAAAATCTGTTGTTCTGCCCCTGAACAAGGCAGTCAACCCACTGTTCCTAGGCTGTCATTGAAAATAAGAATTTGTTCTTAACTGACTTGCCTAGTAAAATAAAGGTAAAAAATAGTATCCTAGACATTGGTTCTATATAGTATACTAGATATTGGTTCTATATAGTATACTAGACATTAGTTCTATATAGTATACTAGATATTGGTTCTATATAGTATCCTAGACATTGGTTCCAAATATTATCCTAGATATTGTACTGTATATAGGCTAGTTATAACAGGAAGGACTGTATATAGGCTAGTTATAACAGGTCAGACTGTATATAGGCTAGTTATAACAGGTCAGACTGTATATGGAACAATTCACATCCACTAGATTCCTCAGAGTTCTAATTGATGAAAAGTTATCCTGGAAAAATCATATTCAATTGGTCTGCAGCAAAATGATGAAATGTGTTGTTATCATCAGAACTGTACTGTAGCTTAATTTACTCATGTACTGTAGTAGTGTCTGGGCCAGTACATATGCTTCCTACCTCACAAATTACTCATCATACAAAATACATTTGCAAGACTAGCTAACTCTAATTACCTGGCTCCATCTGTATCATCTTTGTTTAAGAAACTCAATATCTTGTCTATTTACGACATTAATGTTTGCCAATTATGCACTTTCATCTAGAAATACTCATAGCTCCCAGACGGGTGTTTCTGACCCACTGAGGGTGCTAACATGGCTGTCCATCTGTACTGGGTCCATCCAGGTGTTTCTGACCCACTGAGGGTGCCAACATGGCTGTCCATCTGTACTGGGTCCATCCGGGTGTTTCTGACCCACTGAGGGTGCTAACATGGCTGTCCATCTGTACTGGGTCCATCCGTTTTTTTTCTGACCCACTGACGGTACTAATATGGCTGTCCATCTGTACTGGGTCCATCCGGTTGTTTCTGACCCACTGAGGGTGCTAACATGGCTGTCCATCTGTACTGGGTCCATCCGTTTTTTTTCTGACCCACTGACGGTACTAATATGGCTGTCCATCTGTACTGGGTCCATCCGGTTGTTTCTGACCCACTGAGGGTGCTAACATGGCTGTCCATCTGTACTGGGTCCATCCAGGTGTTTCTGACCCACTGAGGGTGCTAACATGGCTGTCCATCTGTACTGGGTCCATCCGGTTGTTTCTGACCCACTGACGGTGCTAACATGGCTGTCCATCTGTACTGGGTCCATCCGGGTGTTTCTGACCCACTGAGGGTGCTAACATGGCTGTCCATCTGTACTGGGTCCATCCAGGTGTTTCTGACCCACTGAGGGTGCTAACATGGCTGTCCATCTGTACTGGGTCCATCCAGGTGTTTCTGACCCACTGAGGGTGCTAACATGGCTGTCCATCTGTACTGGGTCCATCCGGTTGTTTCTGACCCACTGACGGTGCTAACATGGCTGTCCATCTGTACTGGGTCCATCCGGGTGTTTCTGACCCACTGAGGGTGCTAACATGGCTGTCCATCTGTACTGGGTCCATCCAGGTGTTTCTGACCCACTGACGGTGCTAACATGGCTGTCCATCTGTACTGGGTCCATCCGGGTGTTTCTGACCCACTGAGGGTGCTAACATGGCTGTCCATCTGTACTGGGTCCATCCAGGTGTTTCTGACCCACTGAGGGTGCTAACATGGCTGTCCATCTGTACTGGGTCCATCCAGGTGTTTCTGACCCACTGAGGGTGCTAACATGGCTGTCCATCTGTACTGGGTCCATCCGGTTGTTTCTGACCCACTGAGGGTGCTAACATGGCTGTCCATCTGTACTGGGTCCATCCAGGTGTTTCTGACCCACTGAGGGTGCTAACATGGCTGTCCATCTGTACTGGGTCCATCCGGTTGTTTCTGACCCACTGACGGTGCTAACATGGCTGTCCATCTGTACTGGGTGTATCCAGTGTGTCCACTTCTCTCTAACATCTGTTGTCTAGAGGTTTAGTTTAACACACAGTGCTGCTATCTTTCTCTCTCTCTCTCTGGGATGTTACTACTCCCATCTCTAAACCTAATCCCAGGGCCTGGGAGGACCTACTCCCGTCTCTAAACCTAATCCCAGGGTAGTATGGGAAAACGGAAATGGTCCGTGGTGATGTGAGATGGAAGCCATCTTTGTTCAAACTACCAGATCTGATAAAGAGTAAACAGCGGAGTGCTGTGATGAGGGTTTTGGTGTGTCTGTGTTGGATGGGTGTTTAGGCTAACCTGACCCTGAGGGATTAGTAGCAGGGAGGAAATGATGTCTTAATGAGGTGACCCACTGGTGAACATGTCTTAATGAGGTGACCCACTGGTGAACATGTCTTAATGAGGTGATCCACTGGTGAACATGTCTTAATGAGGTGACCCACTGGTGAACATGTCTTAATGAGGTGACCCACTGGTGAACATGTCTTAATGAGGTGACCCACTGGTGAACATGTCTTAATGAGGTGACCCACTGGTGAACATGTCTTAATGAGGTGACCCACTGGTGAACATGTCTTAATGAGGTGACCCACTGGTGAACATGTCTTAATGAGGTGACCCACTGGTGAACATGTCTTAATGAGGTGACCCACTGGTGAACATGTCTTAATGAGGTGACCCACTGGTGAACATGTCTTAATGAGGTGACCCACTGGTGAACATGTCTTAATGAGGTGACCCACTGGTGAACATGTCTTAATGAGGTGACCCACTGGTGAACATGTCTTAATGAGGTGACCCACTGGTGAACATGTCTTAATGAGGTGACCCACTGGTGAACATGTCTTAATGAGGTGACCCACTGGTGAACATGTCTTAATGAGGTGACCCACTGGTGAACATGTCTTAATGAGGTGACCCACTGGTGAACATGTCTTAATGAGGTGACCCACTGGTGAACATGTCTTAATGAGGTGACCCACTGGTGAACATGTCTTAATGAGGTGACCCACTGGTGAACATGTCTTAATGAGGTGACCCACTGGTGAACATGTCTTAATGAGGTGACCCACTGGTGAACATGTCTTAATGAGGTGACCCACTGGTGAACATGTCTTAATGAGGTGACCCACTGGTGAACATGTCTTAATGAGGTGACCCACTGGTGAACATGTCTTAATGAGGTGACCCACTGGTGAACATGTCTTAATGAGGTGACCCACTGGTGAACATGTCTTAATGAGGTGACCCACTGGTGAACATGTCTTAATGAGGTGATCCACTGGTGAACATGTCTTAATGAGGTGACCCACTGGTGAACATGTCTTAATGAGGTGACCCACTGGTGAACATGTCTTAATGAGGTGACCCACTGGTGAACATGTCTTAATGAGGTGACCCACTGGTGAACAGCCCAGGTCTGGTCTGGATAGTGGCAGCAGCAGATGGGAATGTAACACGACACCGCCAGGCCAGGCTGGGATTTGAATAGCAGTTGGTTCAGGATTGTTCCCTGGCTCTGCCTGGAGGCCTGGGGTTGTGTGTGTAATGGGACCTGGGATTTGAATGGATCTATTTAACGGGGAACTAACTGACGCAGGGCCAGGATGCTACCTGCCTGACTGTCTGGCTGACTGACTGGCTGTGCACCTGCGAAAACCTTGAGTGGGGAGTGGCGTGACTGAGGCAGGCTTTGACTTATTATTTATTTTATCTCCTAGTGGGTAAAGAGCTTCAAAGTGATGCATCTTTATCTCACTGAGCCAGCCGGGAGGCCTGGTTTAATGTAAAGACCTGACTCAAACATTTACAACTGTCACATACATTAAAATACTTGAGCTGCACTTGATGTAATTTGCTTGGTACAATGGAACCAGTTGAGTAGTCCCAAAAGTGCAATAAATATGTACTTTTGAAAGATGTTTAGAAATGTAGAGGTTTGTGGTCTTATCGGAAGCAACTACTCTCCTGTTACTGTCTACTAATGATCTATAACTGGGCTAATAACTCACTAACTAGCAACCACTCTCCTGTTACTGACTACTAATGATCTATAACTGGGCTAATAACTCACTAACTAGCAACCACTCTCCTGTTACTGACTACTAATGATCTATAACTGGGCTAATAACTCACTAACTAGCAACCACTCTCCTGTTACTGACTACTAATGATCTATAACTGGGCTAATAACTCACTACCTAGCAAAGGATATGATGTGCATACGTGGCTACATGCGGCTCTCGCTTTGATCTCAAAACAAGCGCATCTACTTACGACCGCTCATGCTGTAAACACAGTCCAGTTCAAAGTAAATAGCACAGATCCATATATGGCAATGGCCTATTTGCATATAGATCTACGACCGCTCTAATTGGTTGTGCCGCACCGGTATGTGTGAGCTGAATGGTGCATGTCAATGCAATAGAATCCCACTCTGGTGCATTCTGCCTGCAACAACATCTCTGATATTTATTCTGCTTGGCAGTCCCGCGACAGTCAAGGCGACTGAGCGCCCGCGCATGTGCGTAGCTTAGAGAGAACATTGGTTAGATGGGGTAGAGGGTTTAGATGGGGTAGAGGGTTTAGATGGGGTAGAGGGTTTTTGGGGTAGAGGGTTTTTGGGGTAGAGGATTTTTGGGGGGTTAGAGAGGTTTTGGAGGGTTAGAGAGGTTTTGGGGGGTTAGAGGGGTTTTGGAGGGTTAGAGAGGTTTTGGGGGTTAGAGAGGTTTTGGTGGTTTTGGGGAGTTAGAGATTTTGGGGGTTAGAGAGGTTTTGGGGGGGTCAGAGAATTTGGGGGTTAGAGAGGTTTTGGTGGTTTTGGGGAGTTAGAGATTTTGGGGGTTAGAGAGGTTTTGGGGGGGTCAGAGAATTTGGGGGTAGAGGGGTTTTGGGGGGTTAGAGAGGTTTTGGGGGTAGAGGGGTTTTGGGGGGTTAGAGAGGTTTTGGGGGTTAGAGAGGTTTTGGTGGTTTTGGGGAGTTAGAGATTTTGGGGGTTAGAGAGGTTTTGGGGGGGTTAGAGAATTTGGGGGTAGAGGGGTTTTGGGGGGTTAGAGAGGTTTTGGGGGTAGAGGGGTTTTGGTGGGTTAGAGAGGTTTTGGGGGTTAGAGGTTTTGGGGGTTAGGGGTTTGGGGGGTTAGAGGTTTTGGGGGTTAGAGGTTTTGGGGGTAGAGGGGGTTTGGGGGTAGAGGGGTTTTGGGGGGTTAGAGAGGTTTTGGGGTAGAGCAGTTTGGGGTGATTGTGGTGTAGAAGGGGTTTGGGATTTTGAGGGGTTTGATGGTGTAGAAGGGGTAGAGGAGGTAGATGGGTTTTGTGGGGGTAGGAGTTTGGGGGTTAGAGGGGTTTGATGGTGTAGAAGGGGTAGAGGAGGTAGATGGGTTTTGTGGGGGTAGAAGGAGTTTGGGGGTAGAAGGGTTTGATGGTGTAGATGGGGTAGAGGGGTTCTTTGGGGGTAGAATGGTTAATAGTGGTAGTTAAACTGACCCGTCCTGTGTTAATAGTGGTAGTTAAACTGACCCGTCCTGTGTTAATAGTGGTAGTTAAACTGACCTGTCCTGTGTTAATAGTGGTAGTTAAACTGACCCGTCCTGTGTTAATAGTGGTAGTTAAACTGACCCGTCCTGTGTTAATAGTGGTTGTTAAACTGACCCGTCCTGTGTTAATAGTGGTTGTTAAACTGATCCGTCCTGTGTTAATAGTGGTAGTTAAACTGACCCGTCCTGTGTTAATAGTGGTTGTTAAACTGACCCGTCCTGTGTTAATAGTGGTAGTTAAACTGACCCGTCCTGTGTTAATAGTGGTAGTTAAACTGACCTGTCCTGTGTTAATAGTGGTAGTTAAACTGACCCGTGCTGTGTTAATAGTGGTAGTTAAACTGACCCGTCCTGTGTTAATAGTGGTAGTTAAACTGACCCGTCCTGTGTTAATAGTGGTAGTTAAACTGACCCGTCCTGTGTTAATAGTGGTAGTTAAACTGACCTGTCCTGTGTTAATAGTGGTTGTTAAACTGACACGTCCTGTGTTAATAGTGGTAGTTAAACTGACCCGTCCTGTGTTAATAGTGGTTGTTAAACTGACCCGTCCTGTGTTAATAGTGGTAGTTAAACTGACCTGTCCTGTGTTAATAGTGGTAGTTAAACTGACCCGTCCTGTGTTAATAGTGGTAGTTAAACTGACCCGTCCTGTGTTAATAGTGGTAGTTTAACTGACCCGTCCTGTGTTAATAGTGGTTGTTAAACTGACCTGTCCTGTGTTAATAGTGGTTGTTAAACTGACACGTCCTGTGTTAATAGTGGTAGTTAAACTGACCCGTCCTGTGTTAATAGTGGTTGTTAAACTGACCTGTCCTGTGTTAATAGTGGTAGTTAAACTGACCCGTCCTGTGTTAATAGTGGTAGTTAAACTGACCCGTCCTGTGTTAATAGTGGTAGTTAAACTGACCCGTCCTGTGTTAATAGTGGTTGTTAAACTGACCCGTCCTGTGTTAATAGTGGTTGTTAAACTGACCCGTCCTGTGTTAATAGTGGTAGTTAAACTGACCCGTCCTGTGTTAATAGTGGTAGTTAAACTGACCTGTCCTGTGTTAATAGTGGTAGTTAAACTGACCCGTCCTGTGTTAATAGTGGTAGTTAAACTGACCCGTCCTGTGTTAATAGTGGTAGTTAAACTGACCTGTCCTGTGTTAATAGTGGTAGTTAAACTGACCCGTCCTGTGTTAATAGTGGTAGTTAAACTGACCTGTCCTGTGTTAATAGTGGTTGTTAAACTGACCCGTCCTGTGTTAATAGTGGTTGTTAAACTGACACGTCCTGTGTTAATAGTGGTTGTTAAACTGACACGTCCTGTGTTAATAGTGGTAGTTAAACTGACCCGTCCTGTGTTAATAGTGGTAGTTAAACTGACCTGTCCTGTGTTAATAGTGGTTGTTAAACTGACCCGTCCTGTGTTAATAGTGGTAGTTAAACTGACCTGTCCTGTGTTAATAGTGGTAGGTGAAATAAGAATAGCTTCCTGTGTTTCCCAGTGCTTGCTTTGAAGTCAGGGAGTTTGTTTATCTAGTCAGATAGGAGATATCAAGAGCGTGCCATTTGATACCATAGGGTTCCTAATCAGCCTGAACAATGGCTTCCTGGTTTAGCTGATAACAACTTCATCATATTGGGCTGTTCACATGTTTATAGTGGTTTCAGATGTAGTTGGTGTGGGGTTTGATGCGAAGCCACTTGTGGCTTTACTAAAAGAAAACCACATGTCAATTTTGAACTAACGAGACCTAGATGTGTTTTGAAGATAGTGTTGAATATTCTTTTTCAACCCGCATCCTAGTGAGACTTCTCATTGACTCTCAAGACTTCAGCTGGGTGGAAGGTTGAGGATGAGTTGTGAGAATGAATCCTATCTGACCTTCTTCCATTCTGGTCCCTCCTTCTCTCCATCCCTCCTTCTCTCCATCCCTCCTTCTCTCCATTCCTCCTTCTCTCATTCCTCCTTCTCTCATTCCTCGTTCCCTCGTTCCCGCCTTCCCTCGTTCCCGCCTTCCCTCGTTCCCTCATCCCTCTTTCCCTCCATCCCGCCCTCTCTCGTTCCCTCCCTCCCTCGATCCCTCCCTCGATCCCTCCCTCGATCCCTCCCTCGATCCCTCCCTCCCTCCACCCCTCCATCCCTCCTTCTCTCATCCCTCCTTCCTTCCTTCCCTCTTCTCATCTCTCCTTCCCTTCTTCCCTCCTTTTCTACGTTCCTCCTTCCTTCTCTCCATCCCGCCATCTCTCCTTCCCTCGTTCCCTCCTCCTCTCCAGCGGACTATAAGGAGAGCTTCAACACCATCGGTAACATTGAGGAGATTGCCTACAATGCTGTCTCCTTCACCTGGGATGTGAACGAAGAGGCCAAGGTAAAAACAACATGTATTTCAGTAGTATTTCAGAATTTAAAGTGTGTGTTATTAGATCATGTCATTGTGTGTGTTATTAGAACATGTCACACACACAGTCCCCACAGTCCCCACACACACAGTCCCCACAGTCCCCACACACACAGTCCCCACAGTCCACACACACACAGTCCCCACAGTCCACACACACACAGTCCCCACACACACAGTCCCCACAGTCCCCACAGTCCCCACAGTCCCCACAGTCCCCACAGTCCACACACACACAGTCCCCACAGTCCCCACAGTCCACACACACTCAGTCCCCACACACACAGTCCCCACAGTCCACACACACACAGTCCCCACAGTCCACACACACACACAGTCCCCACAGTCCCCACAGTCCACACACACACAGTCCACACACACAGTCCCCACAGTCCACACACACACAGTCCCCACAGTCCACACACACACAGTCCCCACAGTCCACACACACACAGTCCCCACAGTCCCCACAGTCCACACACACACAGTCCACACAGTCCCCACAGTCCACATATAGTCCACACAGTCCACATAGTTCTGACAGTCCACACAGTCTACACACACTCACTCCACACAGTCCCCACAGTCCACACACATAGTCCCCATCCCCACAGTCCACACACATAGTCCCCATCCCCACAGTCCACACACATAGTCCCCATCCCCACAGTCCACACACATAGTCCCCATCCCCACAGTCCACACACATAGTCCCCATCCCCACAGTCCACACACATAGTCCCCATCCCCACAGTCCACACACATAGTCCCCATCCCCACAGTCCACACACATAGTCCCCATCCCCACAGTCCACACACATAGTCCCCATCCCCACAGTCCACACACATAGTCCCCATCCCCACAGTCCACACACATAGTCCCCATCCCCACAGTCCACACACATAGTCCCCATCCCCACAGTCCACACACATAGTCCCCATCCCCACAGTCCACACACATAGTCCCCATCCCCACAGTCCACACACATAGTCCCCATCCCCACAGTCCACACACATAGTCCCCATCCCCACAGTCCACACACATAGTCCCCATCCCCACAGTCCACACTTTGTTTGTTTTGCCCTCAGTTCTGTGAAGCTACACTACATGACCAAAAGTATGTGGACACCTGCCCTTTGCTGCTATAACAGCCTCCACTCTTCTGGGAAGGCTTTCCACTAGATGTTGGAACATTGCTGCTATAACAGCCTCCACTCTTCTGGGAAGGCTTTCCACTAGATGTTGGAACATTGCTGCTATAACAACCTCCACTCTTCTGGGAAGGCTTTCCACTAGATGTTGGAACATTGCTGCTATAACAACCTCCACTCTTCTGGGAAGGCTTTCCACTAGATGTTGGAACATTGCTGCTATAACAACCTCCACTCTTCTGGGAAGGCTTTACACTAGATGTTGGAACATTGCTGCTATAACAACCTCCACTCTTCTGGGAAGGCTTTCCACTAGATGTTGGAACATTGCTGCTATAACAACCTCCACTCTTCTGGGAAGGCTTTCCACTAGATGTTGGAACATTGCTGCTATAACAACCTCCACTCTTCTGGGAAGGCTTTCCACTAGATGTTGGAACATTGCTGCTATAACAACCTCCACTCTTCTGGGAAGGCTTTCCACTAGATGTTGGAACATTGCTGCTATAACAACCTCCACTCTTCTGGGAAGGCTTTCCACTAGATGTTGGAACATTGCTGCTATAACAACCTCCACTCTTCTGGGAAGGCTTTCCACTAGATGTTGGAACATTGCTGCTATAACAACCTCCACTCTTCTGGGAAGGCTTTCCACTAGATGTTGGAACATTGCTGCTATAACAACCTCCACTCTTCTGGGAAGGCTTTCCACTAGATGTTGGAACATTGCTGCTATAACAACCTCCACTCTTCTGGGAAGGCTTTCCACTAGATGTTGGAACATTGCTGCTATAACAACCTCCACTCTTCTGGGAAGGCTTTCCACTAGATGTTGGAACATTGCTGCTATAACAACCTCCACTCTTCTGGGAAGGCTTTCCACTAGATGTTGGAACATTGCTGCTATAACAACCTCCACTCTTCTGGGAAGGCTTTCTACTAGATGGTGGAACATTGCTGCTATAACAACCTCCACTCTTCTGGGAAGGCTTTCTACTAGATGTTGGAACATTGCTGCTATAACAACCTCCACTCTTCTGGGAAGGCTTTCCACTAGATGGTGGAACATTGCTGCTATAACAACCTCCACTCTTCTGGGAAGGCTTTCCACTAGATGTTGGAACATTGCTGCTATAACAACCTCCACTCTTCTGGGAAGGCTTTCCACTAGATGGTGGAACATTGCTGCAGGGACTTGCTTCCATTCAGCCACAAGAGCATTAGTGAGGTCGGGCACTGATGTTGGGCGATTAGGCCAGGCTCGCAGTCGGCGTTCCAATTCATCCCAAAGGTGTTCGATGTGGTTGAGGTCAGGGCTCTGTCTCTGTCTCTGTCTCTGTCTCTGTCTCTGTCTCTGTCTCTGTCTCTGTCTCTGTCTCTGTCTCTGTCTCTGTCTCTGGCTCTGTCTCTGTCTCTGTCTCTGTCTCTGTCTCTCTCATGGCAGCTCTGCTTTGCTCTCCCAGTGTATCCTTGTTTATCAATCTGGCTCCACCATTGCAGTAATACAGCACTGTAAGGCATTGTAATCACAATGCTCTGGACAAAGAACCTGCTGGAAGAAATCCAACCCAGCTCAACTCTGTGAGCTAATATTTCCTCTCCTCTCTAACGGGGTGCTGTCGTGTGGGATAGCCTATTCAGGTTCAACAACCCCACGTCACAAGAATAAACCACTTGTCCTTGATAGTAGTACGGTGTTCATTATCTATCTGTCTATCTATCTGTCTGTCTGTCTGTCTGTCTGTCTGTCTGTCTGTCTGTCTGTCTGTCTGTCTGTCTGTCTGTCTGTCTGTCTGTCTGTCTGTCTGTCTGTCTGTCTGTCTGTCTGTCTGTCTGTCTGTCTGTCTGTCTGTCTATCACGGAGGTCAAAGCCTCCATAGCCCCACTCTGGCTCCCAAGGCCTGTTAATACAGAGGTTACAGCCTTTATTCAGATAAACACATAACACTGTCTGAGAAACCACAATGATGTGTTTGTCCACATGTTGAAACATGATGGTTCAGGGAATAGTGTTGTGAGAGAAAAGAAAATCGGACTGTTTCAGTTGTAAACTGTAAAAAGAAGAAACATTTGAGTTGATCCTATTTTCTCTGTGATAATAACTGTGGCAGACATACTGCTGAGACCATGGCTTGTCTCAGCACATCCCAGCTCTGTTCTGATCTGTTCTGTCCTTATTGGATAAATGCCTTACTAACACAGACTGGCTAACCTGTATGAGACACCACAGCCATAGAACAGTGGGAGCTGGTCCTATTCTTACGTAACACCATGTAGTAATATGGTTCCCACGCTTTGTACAGTTTGATATTTAGTAAATATGAATATGCTGTTGTATTTGGAAGATCTCCCAACTGAGATATCAGCTTTATTGACTGAGTAGTTTGTCTGGTTCTTGCTGAATGGAACTACCTGCCGCTGCTCTGTCTCTGGTTGGTCAGTTTGCAGGAATCTAATTTGTTATGTCCCTCTGATTGGTTAGATCTTTATCACAGTGAACTGTCTGAGTACAGACTTCTCGTCTCAGAAGGGGGTGAAGGGTCTTCCTCTGATGATCCAGATTGACACCTACAGTTACAACAACCGCAGCAACAAGCCCCTCCACAGAGCCTACTCTCAGATCAAGGTCTTCTGTGACAAGGTGAGTCTCTCTCTCTGACCTCTAAGTCCTTCATGACCCACTTCACTAATGAACTTTTAGTCCTGAAGGCCTGCTTTTAGATCTTCAGATCCCCTCCTTGATCTAAGATTCATCCTCCCCTGGACTGTTAGATTCCAGAGTTTCTGACTCTCTGCCTCCCCCTCGTGGCTTCTGCATGTAAAGCAGTCACTATAGTTAAATTCTAGTCTCTTCTCACAGCAGAGCGCCCGGAGTCTGGTGAGAGAGACTATTTACAAACTGTAATAATTCTCATCAGTGCTGTTGGATGTGAAGCTGCTTTGTCCATCCATAAATACATATATCCATCCATCCATCCATCCATCCATCCATAAATACATATATCCATCCATAAATACATCTATCTATCCATCCATCCATCCATAAATACATCTATCCATCCATCCATCAATCTATAAATACATCTATCCATCCATCCATCCATCCATCCATCTATAAATTCATCCATCCATCCATCCATCCATCCATCCATCCATCCATCCATCCATCCATCCATCCATCCATCCATCCATCCATCCATCCATCCATCCATCCATCCATCCATAAATACATCTATCCATCCATCCATCCATCCATCCATAAATACATCTATCTATCCATCCATCTATAAATACATCTATCCATCCATCCATCCATCCATCCATCCATCCATCCATCCATCCATCCATAAATACATCTATCCATCCATCCATCTATAAATACATCTATCCGTCCATCCATCCATAAATACATCTATCCATCCATCCATCTATAAATACATCTATCCATCCATCCATCCATAAATACATCTATCCATCCATCCATCTATAAATACATCTATCCATCCATCCATCTATAAATACATCTATCCATCCATCATCCATAAATACATATATCCATCCATAAATTAATCCATCCATCCATCCACTCATTCATTTATTAATCCATCCATCCACTCATTCATTTATTAATCCATCCATCCACTCATTCATTTATTAATCCATCCATCCACTCATTCATTTATTAATCCATCCATCCATCATTCATTTATTAATCCATCCACTCATTCATATATTAATCCATCCATCCATTCACTCATTCATATATTAATCCATCCATCCATCCACTCATTCATTTATTAATCCATCCATTCACTCATTCATTTATTAATCCATCCATCCACTCATTCGTTTATTAATCCATCCATCCATCCACTCATTCTTTTATTAATCCATCCATCCTTTCACTCATTCATTTATTAATCCATCCATCCATTCACTCATTCATTTATTAATCCATCCATCCATTCACTCATTCATTTATTAATCCATCCATCCACTCACTCATTTATTAATCCATCCTTTCACTCATTCATGTATTAATCCATCCATCCACTCATTCATTTATTAATCCATCCATCCATCCACTCATTCATTTATTAATCCATCCATCCATCCACTCATTCATTTATTAATCCATCCATCCATCCACTCATTCATTTATTAATCCATCCATCCATTCACTAATTCATTTATTAATCCATCCATCCACTCATTCATATATTAATCCATCCATCCACTCATTCATTTATTAATCCATCCATCCACTCATTCATTTATTAATGCATCCATCCTTTCACTCATTCATTTATTAATCCATCCATCCACTCATTCATATATTAATCCATCCATCCATTCACTCATTCATTTATTAATCCATCCATCATTCATTTATTAATCCATCCATCCTTTCACTCATTCATTTATTAATCCATCCATCCACTCATTCATTTATTAATCCATCCATCATTCATTTATTAATCCATCCATCCTTTCACTCATTCATTTATTAATCCATCCATCCACTCATTCATTTATTAATCCATCCATCCACTCATTCATTCATTAATCCATCCATCCTTTCACTCATTCATTTATTAATCCATCAATCCACTCATTCATGTATTAATCCATCCTTTCACTCATTCATGTATTAATCCATCCATCCATCCACTCATTCATTTATTAATCCATCCATCCACTCATTCATTTATTAATCCATCCATCCACTCATTCATTTATTAATCCATCCATCCACTCATTCATTCATTAATCCATCCATCCATCCATCCACTCATTCATTCATTCATTAATCCATCCATCCATCCATCCATCCATCCATCCACTCATTCATTTATTAATCCATCCATCCATCCATCCACTCATTCATTTATTAATCCATCCATCCATCCACTCATTCATTTATTAATCCATCCATCCATCCACTCATTCATTTATTAATCCATCCTTTCACTCATTCATGTATTAATCCATCCATCCACTCATTCATTTATTAATCCATCCATCCATCCACTCATTCATTTATTAATCCATCCATCCATCCACTCATTCATTTATTAATCCATCCTTTCACTCATTCATTTATTAATCCATCCATCCACTCATTCATTTATTAATCCATCCATCCATCCACTCATTCATTTATTAATCCATCCATCCACTCATTCATTTATTAATCCATCCATCCATCCTTTCACTCATTCATTTATTAATCCATCCATCCACTCATTCATTTATTAATCCATCCATCCATCCATTCATTTATTAATCCATCCATCCACTCATTCATTTATTAATGCATCCATCCTTTCACTCATTCATTTATTAATCCATCCATCCACTCATTCATTTATTAATCCATCCATCCACTCATTCATATATTAATCCATCCATCCATTCACTCATTCATTTATTAATCCATCCATCATTCATTTATTAATCCATCCATCCTTTCACTCATTCATTTATTAATCCATCCATCCTTTCACTCATTCATTTATTAATCCATCCATCATTCATTTATTAATCCATCCATCCTTTCACTCATTCATTTATTAATCCATCCATCCACTCATTCATTTATTAATCCATCCATCCACTCATTCATTCATTAATCCATCCATCCTTTCACTCATTCATTTATTAATCCATCCATCCATCCACTCATTCATTTATTAATCCATCCTTTCACTCATTCATGTATTAATCCATCCATCCATCCATCCACTCATTAATTTATTAATCCATCCATCCATCCACTCATTCATTTATTAATCCATCCATCCACTCATTCATTTAGTAATCCATCCATCCACTCATTCATTCATTAATCCATCCATCCATCCATCCACTCATTCATTCATTAATCCATCCATCCATCCACTCATTCATTCATTAATCCATCCATCCATCCATAGACTCATTCATTTATTAATCCATCCATCCATCCACTCATTCATTTATTAATCCATCCATCCATCCACTCATTCATTCATTCATTAATCCATCCATCCTTTCACTCATTCATTTATTAATCCATCCATCCACTCATTCATGTATTAATCCATCCTTTCACTCATTCATGTATTAATCCATCCATCCATCCACTCATTCATTTATTAATCCATCCATCCATCCACTCATTCATTTATTAATCCATCCATCCACTCATTCATTTATTAATCCATCCATCCACTCATTCATTCATTAATCCATCCATCCATCCATCCACTCATTCATTCATTAATCCATCCATCCATCCATCCACTCATTCATTTATTAATCCATCCATCCATCCACTCATTCATTTATTAATCCATCCATCCATCCACTCATTCATTTATTAATCCATCCATCCATCCACTCATTCATTTATTAATCCATCCTTTCACTCATTCATGTATTAATCCATCCATCCACTCATTCATTTATTAATCCATCCATCCATCCACTCATTCATTTATTAATCCATCCATCCATCCACTCATTCATTTATTAATCCATCCTTTCACTCATTCATTTATTAATCCATCCATCCACTCATTCATTTATTAATCCATCCATCCATCCACTCATTCATTTATTAATCCATCCATCCACTCATTCATTTATTAATCCATCCATCCATCCTTTCACTCATTCATTTATTAATCCATCCATCCACTCATTCATTTATTAATCCATCCATCCATCCATTCATTTATTAATCCATCCATCCACTCATTCATTTATTAATGCATCCATCCTTTCACTCATTCATTTATTAATCCATCCATCCACTCATTCATTTATTAATCCATCCATCCACTCATTCATATATTAATCCATCCATTCACTCATTCATTTATTAATCCATCCATCATTCATTTATTAATCCATCCATCCTTTCACTTATTCATTTATTAATCCATCCATCCACTCATTCATTTATTAATCCATCCATCATTCATTTATTAATCCATCCATCATTCATTTATTAATCCATCCATCCTTTCACTCATTCATTTATTAATCCATCCATCCACTCATTCATTTATTAATCCATCCATCCACTCATTCATTCATTAATCCATCCATCCTTTCACTCATTCATTTATTAATCCATCCATCCATCCACTCATTCATTTATTAATCCATCCTTTCACTCATTCATGTATTAATCCATCCATCCATCCACTCATTCATTTATTAATCCATCCATCCATCCACTCATTCATTTATTAATCCATCCATCCACTCATTCATTTATTAATCCATCCATCCACTCATTCATTCATTAATCCATCCATCCATCCATCCACTCATTCATTCATTAATCCATCCATCCATCCACTCATTCATTCATTAATCCATCCATCCATCCATAGACTCATTCATTTATTAATCCATCCATCCATCCACTCATTCATTTATTAATCCATCCATCCATCCACTCATTCATTTATTAATCCATCCATCCATCCACTCATTAATTTATTAATCCATCCTTTCACTCATTCATGTATTAATCCATCCATCCACTCATTCATTTATTAATCCATCCATCCATCCACTCATTCATTTATTAATCCATCCATCCATCCACTCATTCATTTATTAATCCATCCTTTCACTCATTCATTTATTAATCCATCCATCCACTCATTCATTTATTAATCCATCCATCCATCCACTCATTCATTTATTAATCCATCCATCCACTCATTCATTTATTAATCCATCCATCCATCCTTTCACTCATTCATTTATTAATCCATCCATCCACTCATTCATTTATTAATCCATCCATCCATCCATCCATTCATTTATTAATCCATCCATCCACTCATTCATATATTAATCCATCCATCCACTCATTCATGTATTAATCCATCCATCCACTCATTCATTTATTAATCCATCCATCCTTTCACTCATTCATTTATTAATCCATCCATCCTTTCACTCATTCATTTATTAATCCATCCATCCACTCATTCATATATTAATCCATCCATCCACTCATTCATGTATTAATCCATCCATCACTCATTCGTTTATTAATCCATCCATCCACTCATTCATTTATTAATCCATCCTTTCACTCATTCATGTATTAATCCATCCATCCATCCACTCATTCATTTATTAATCCATCCATCCATCCACTCATTCATTTATTAATCCATCCATCCACTCATTCATTTATTAATCCATCCATCCACTCATTCATTCATTAATCCATCCATCCATCCACTCATTCATTCATTAATCCATCCATCCATCCATCCACTCATTCATTTATTAATCCATCCATCCATCCACTCATTCATTTATTAATCCATCCATCCATCCACTCATTCATTTATTAATCCATCCATCCATCCACTCATTCATTTATTAATCCATCCATCCATCCACTCATTCATTTATTAATCCATCCTTTCACTCATTCATGTATTAATCCATCCATCCACTCATTCATTTATTAATCCATCCATCCATCCACTCATTCATTTATTAATCCATCCATCCATCCACTCATTCATTTATTAATCCATCCTTTCACTCATTCATTTATTAATCCATCCATCCACTCATTCATTTATTAATCCATCCATCCATCCACTCATTCATTTATTAATCCATCCATCCACTCATTCATTTATTAATCCATCCATCCATCCTTTCACTCATTCATTTATTAATCCATCCATCCACTCATTCATTTATTAATCCATCCATCCATCCATTCATTTATTAATCCATCCATCCACTCATTCATTTATTAATGCATCCATCCTTTCACTCATTCATTTATTAATCCATCCATCCACTCATTCATTTATTAATCCATCCATCCACTCATTCATATATTAATCCATCCATCCATTCACTCATTCATTTATTAATCCATCCATCATTCATTTATTAATCCATCCATCCTTTCACTTATTCATTTATTAATCCATCCATCCACTCATTCATTTATTAATCCATCCATCATTCATTTATTAATCCATCCATCCTTTCACTCATTCATTTATTAATCCATCCATCCACTCATTCATTTATTAATCCATCCATCCACTCATTCATTCATTAATCCATCCATCCTTTCACTCATTCATTTATTAATCCATCCATCCATCCACTCATTCATTTATTAATCCATCCTTTCACTCATTCATGTATTAATCCATCCATCCATCCACTCATTCATTTATTAATCCATCCATCCATCCACTCATTCATTTATTAATCCATCCATCCACTCATTCATTTATTAATCCATCCATCCACTCATTCATTCATTAATCCATCCATCCATCCATCCACTCATTCATTCATTAATCCATCCATCCATCCACTCATTCATTCATTAATCCATCCATCCATCCATAGACTCATTCATTTATTAATCCATCCATCCATCCACTCATTCATTTATTAATCCATCCATCCATCCACTCATTCATTTATTAATCCATCCATCCATCCACTCATTCATTTATTAATCCATCCTTTCACTCATTCATGTATTAATCCATCCATCCACTCATTCATTTATTAATCCATCCATCCATCCACTCATTCATTTATTAATCCATCCATCCATCCACTCATTCATTTATTAATCCATCCTTTCACTCATTCATTTATTAATCCATCCATCCACTCATTCATTTATTAATCCATCCATCCATCCACTCATTCATTTATTAATCCATCCATCCACTCATTCATTTATTAATCCATCCATCCATCCTTTCACTCATTCATTTATAAATCCATCCATCCACTCATTCATTTATTAATCCATCCATCCATCCATCCATTCATTTATTAATCCATCCATCCACTCATTCATATATTAATCCATCCATCCACTCATTCATGTATTAATCCATCCATCCACTCATTCATTTATTAATCCATCCATCCTTTCACTCATTCATTTATTAATCCATCCATCCTTTCACTCATTCATTTATTAATCCATCCATCCACTCATTCATATATTAATCCATCCATCCACTCATTCATGTATTAATCCATCCATCCACTCATTCATTTATTAATCCATCCGTCCACTCATTCATTTATTAATCCATCCATCCACTCATTCATTCATTAATCCATCCATCCATCCATCCATCCACTCATTCATTCATTAATCCATCCATCCATCCATCCACTCATTCATTCATTAATCCATCCATCCATCCACTCATTCATTTATTAATCCATCCATCCATCCACTCATTCATTTATTAATCCATCCATCCATCCACTCATTCATTTATTAATCCATCCTTTCACTCATTCATGTATTAATCCATCCATCCACTCATTCATTTATTAATCCATCCATCCATCCACTCATTCATTTATTAATCCATCCATCCACTCATTCATTTATTCATCCATCCATCCATCCACTCATTCATTTATTAATCCATCCTTTCACTCATTCATTTATTAATCCATCCATCCACTCATTCATTTATTAATCCATCCATCCATCCACTCATTCATTTATTAATCCATCCATCCACTCATTCATTTATTAATCCATCCATCCATCCTTTCACTCATTCATTTATTAATCCATCCATCCACTCATTCATTTATTAATCCATCCATCCATCCATTCATTTATTAATCCATCCATCCACTCATTCATATATTAATCCATCATTCACTCATTCATTTATTAATCCATCCATCCACTCATTCATATATTAATCCATCCATCCACTCATTCATTTATTAATCCATCCATCCACTCATTCTTTTATTAATCCATCCATCCATTCACTCATTCATATATTAATTCATCCATCCATCCACTCATTCATTTATTAATCCATCCATCCACTCATTCATATATTAATCCATCCATCCACTCATTCATGTATTAATCCATCCATCCACTCATTAATTTATTAATCCATCCGTCCACTCATTAATTTATTAATCCATCCATCCTTTCACTCATTCATTTATTAATCCATCCATCCTTTCACTCATTCATTTATTAATCCATCCATCCTTTCACTCATTCATTTATTAATCCATCCATCCTTTCACTCATTCATTTATTAATCCATCCATCCTTTCACTCATTCATTTATTAATCCATCCATCCTTTCACTCATTCATTTATTAATCCATCCATCCTTTCACTCATTCATTTATTAATCCATCCATCCTTTCACTCATTCATTTATTAATCCATCCATCCTTTCACTCATTCATTTATTAATCCATTCATCCAATCTTTCATCCATCCATCCACTCATTCATGTATTAATCCATCCATCCACTCATTCATATATTAATCCATCCATCTACTCATTCATTTATTAATGCATCCATCCATTCACTCATTCATTTATTAATGCATCCATCCATCCATCCATCCACTCATTCATTTATTAATATTTCACCTTTATTTAACCAGGTAGGCCAGTTGAGAACTAGTTCTCATTTACAACTGTGACCTGGTCAAGACAAAGCAAAGCAGTGCGACAAAAAACAACACAGAGTTACACATGAGAATAAAACAAACGTATGATGAATCCATCCATCCATCCATCCATCCATCCATCCATCCATCCATCCATCCATCCATCCATCCATCCATCCATCCTATCTATCCATATATAAACCTATTCATCTGTCTGTGTCTGTATCTCTGTCCAGTGATTATCATCCACTCATTAATATATAAACCTATTCATCTGTCTGTGTTCCAGGGAGCTGAGAGGAAGATAAGAGATGAGGAAAGGAAACAGAATCGCAAGAAGACTAAAGGTTAGACACGAAATTAACTGTACTGTTATCTGTACTGTTAGCTGTACTGTTATCTGTACTGTTAGCTGTACTGTTAGCTGTACTGTTACATACACTGTTACCTGTACTGTTACCTGTACTGTTATTTATACTGTTACCTGTACTGTTAGCTGTACTGTTAGCTGTACTGTTATCTGTACTGTTACATACACTGTTACCTGTACTGTTACCTGTACTGTTACCTGTACTGTTATTTATACTGTTATCTGTACTGTTAGCTGTAATGTTATCTGTACTGTTATCTGTACTGTTACCTGTACTGTTACCTGTACTGTTATCTGTACTGTTTCCTCTACTGTTTCCTCTACTGTTACCTGTAATGTTATCTGTACTGTTACCTGTAATGTTATCTGTACTGTTACATACACTGTTACCTGTACTGTTACCTGTACTGTTATTTATACTGTTATCTGTACTGTTACATACACTGTTAGCTGTACTGTTATCTGTACTGTTATCTGTACTGTTACCTGTACTGTTACCTGTACTGTTATCTGTACTGTTACCTGTACTGTTATCTGTACTGTTATCTGTACTGTTACCTGTACTGTTATCTGTACTGTTACCTGTACTGTTATCTGTACTGTTATCTGTACTGTTACATACACTGTTACCTGTACTGTTAGCTGTACTGTTATCTGTACTGTTACCTGTACTGTTACCTGTACTGTTACCTGTACTGTTATCTGTACTGTTATCTGTACTGTTACATACACTGTTACCTGTACTGTTATCTGTACTGTTACCTGTACTGTTAGCTGTACTGTTATCTGTACTGTTACCTGTACTGTTACCTGTACTGTTACATACACTGTTACCTGTACTGTTATTTATACTGTTATCTGTACTGTTACATACACTGTTACCTGTACTGTTATCTGTACTGTTACCTGTACTGTTACCTGTACTGTTACCTGTACTGTTATCTGTACTGTTATCTGTACTGTTATCTGTACTGTTATCTGTACTGTTACATACACTGTTACCTGTACTGTTACCTGTACTGTTATTTATACTGTTATCTGTACTGTTACATACACTGTTACCTGTACTGTTATCTGTGATGTTATCTGTACTGTTACATACACTGTTACATTCACTGTTACCTGTACTGTTATCTGTACTGTTATCTGTACTGTTATCTGTACTGTTACATACACTGTTACCTGTACTGTTAGCTGTACTGTTATCTGTACTGTTATCTGTACTGTTACATACACTGTTACCTGTACTGTTACCTGTACTGTTAGCTGTACTGTTATCTGTACTGTTATCTGTACTGTTATCTGTACTGTTAGCTGTACTGTTAGCTGTACTGTTACCTGTACTGTTACATACACTGTTACCTGTACTGTTAGCTGTACTGTTACCTGTACTGTTACATACACTGTTACCTGTACTGTTAGCTGTACTGTTACCTGTACTGTTTCCTGTACTGTTACATACACTGTTACCTGTACTGTTAGCTGTACTGTTACCTGTACTGTTTCCTGTACTGTTACCTGTACTGTTATTTATACTGTTATCTGTACTGTTACCTGTACTGTTACCTGTACTGTTACCTGTACTGTTACATACACTGTTACCTGTACTGTTACCTGTACTGTTATTTATACTGTTATCTGTACTGTTAGCTGTACTGTTATCTGTACTGTTACCTGTACTGTTATATGTACTGTTACATACACTGTTACCTGTACTGTTATCTGTACTGTTATCTGTACTGTTACATACACTGTTACATACACTGTTACCTGTACTGTTATCTGTACTGTTATCTGTACTGTTACATACACTGTTACCTGTACTGTTAGCTGTACTGTTATCTGTACCGTTACATACACTGTTATCTGTACTGTTACCTGTACAGTTAGTTGTACTGTTACCTGTACTGTTACCTGTACTGTTACATACACTGTTACCTGTACTGTTACCTGTACTGTTATTTATACTGTTATCTGTACTGTTACATACACTGTTATCTGTACTGTTATCTGTACTGTTACATACACTGTTACATACACTGTTACCTGTACTGTTATCTGTACTGTTATCTGTACTGTTATCTGTACTGTTACATACACTGTTACCTGTACTGTTACATACACTGTTACCTGTACTGTTACCTGTACTGTTAGCTGTACTGTTACCTGTACTGTTTCCTGTACTGTTACCTGTACTGTTACCTGTACTGTTATCTGTACTGTTACCTGTACTGTTACCTGTACTGTTTCCTGTACTGTTACCTGTACTGTTATCTGTACTGTTACCTGTACTGTTACATACACTGTTACCTGTACTGTTACCTGTACTGTTACCTGTACTGTTACATACACTGTTATCTGTACTGTTACCTGTACTGTTATCTGTACTGTTACCTGTACTGTTATCTGTACTGTTATTTATACTGTTATCTGTACTGTTACCTGTACTGTTACCTGTACTGTTACCTGTACTGTTATCTGTACTGTTATCTGTACTGTTACATACACTGTTACATACACTGTTACCTGTACTGTTATCTGTACTGTTATCTGTACTGTTACATACACTGTTACCTGTACTGTTAGCTGTACTGTTATTTGTACCGTTACATACACTGTTATCTGTACTGTTACCTGTACAGTTAGTTGTACTGTTACCTGTACTGTTACCTGTACTGTTACATACACTGTTACCTGTACTGTTACCTGTACTGTTATTTATAATGTTATCTGTACTGTTACATACACTGTTACCTGTACTGTTATCTGTACTGTTATCTGTACTGTTACATACACTGTTACATACACTGTTACCTGTACTGTTATCTGTACTGTTATCTGTACTGTTATCTGTACTGTTACATACACTGTTACCTGTACTGTTACATACACTGTTACCTGTACTGTTACCTGTACTGTTAGCTGTACTGTTACCTGTACTGTTTCCTGTACTGTTACCTGTACTGTTACCTGTACTGTTATCTGTACTGTTACCTGTACTGTTACCTGTACTGTTTCCTGTACTGTTACCTGTACTGTTACCTGTACTGTTACATACACTGTTACCTGTACTGTTACCTGTACTGTTATTTATACTGTTATCTGTACTGTTATCTGTACTGTTACCTGTACTGTTATCTGTACTGTTATCTGTACTGTTACATACTCTGTTACCTGTACTGTTATCTGTACTGTTATCTGTACTGTTACATACACTGTTACCTGTACTGTTACCTGTACTGTTACCTGTACTGTTATCTGTACTGTTATCTGTACTGTTACATACACTGTTACCTGTACTGTTAGCTGTACGGTTATCTGTACTGTTACCTGTACTGTTACCTGTACTGTTAGCTGTACTGTTATCTGTACTGTTATCTGTACTGTTACCTGTACTGTTACCTGTACTGTTACATACACTGTTACCTGTACTGTTACCTGTACTTTTACCTGTACTGTTACCTGTACTGTTACCTGTACTGTTACCTGTACTCTTATCTGTACTGTTACCTGTAATGTTATCTGTACTGTTACCTGTAATGTTATCTGTACTGTTACATACACTGTTACCTGTACTGTTACCTGTACTGTTATTTATACTGTTATCTGTACTGTTACATACACTGTTAGCTGTACTGTTATCTGTACTGTTATCTGTACTGTTACCTGTACTGTTACCTGTACTGTTATCTGTACTGTTACCTGTACTGTTATCTGTACTGTTATCTGTACTGTTACCTGTACTGTTATCTGTACTGTTACCTGTACTGTTATCTGTACTGTTATCTGTACTGTTACATACACTGTTACCTGTACTGTTAGCTGTACTGTTATCTGTACTGTTACCTGTACTGTTACCTGTACTGTTACCTGTACTGTTATCTGTACTGTTATCTGTACTGTTACATACACTGTTACCTGTACTGTTATCTGTACTGTTACCTGTACTGTTAGCTGTACTGTTATCTGTACTGTTACCTGTACTGTTACCTGTACTGTTACATACACTGTTACCTGTACTGTTATTTATACTGTTATCTGTACTGTTACATACACTGTTACCTGTACTGTTATCTGTACTGTTACCTGTACTGTTACCTGTACTGTTACCTGTACTGTTATCTGTACTGTTATCTGTACTGTTATCTGTACTGTTATCTGTACTGTTACATACACTGTTACCTGTACTGTTTCCTGTACTGTTATTTATACTGTTATCTGTACTGTTACATACACTGTTACCTGTACTGTTATCTGTGATGTTATCTGTACTGTTACATACACTGTTACATACACTGTTACCTGTACTGTTATCTGTACTGTTATCTGTACTGTTATCTGTACTGTTACATACACTGTTACCTGTACTGTTAGCTGTACTGTTATCTGTACTGTTATCTGTACTGTTACATACACTGTTACCTGTACTGTTACCTGTACTGTTAGCTGTACTGTTATCTGTACTGTTATCTGTACTGTTATCTGTACTGTTAGCTGTACTGTTAGCTGTACTGTTACCTGTACTGTTACATACACTGTTACCTGTACTGTTAGCTGTACTGTTACCTGTACTGTTACATACACTGTTACCTGTACTGTTAGCTGTACTGTTACCTGTACTGTTTCCTGTACTGTTACATACACTGTTACCTGTACTGTTAGCTGTACTGTTACCTGTACTGTTTCCTGTACTGTTACCTGTACTGTTATTTATACTGTTATCTGTACTGTTACCTGTACTGTTACCTGTACTGTTACCTGTACTGTTACATACACTGTTACCTGTACTGTTACCTGTACTGTTATTTATACTGTTATCTGTACTGTTAGCTGTACTGTTATCTGTACTGTTACCTGTACTGTTATATGTACTGTTACATACACTGTTACCTGTACTGTTATCTGTACTGTTATCTGTACTGTTACATACACTGTTACATACACTGTTACCTGTACTGTTATCTGTACTGTTATCTGTACTGTTACATACACTGTTACCTGTACTGTTAGCTGTACTGTTATCTGTACCGTTACATACACTGTTATCTGTACTGTTACCTGTACAGTTAGTTGTACTGTTACCTGTACTGTTACCTGTACTGTTACATACACTGTTACCTGTACTGTTACCTGTACTGTTATTTATACTGTTATCTGTACTGTTACATACACTGTTACCTGTACTGTTATCTGTACTGTTATCTGTACTGTTACATACACTGTTACATACACTGTTACCTGTACTGTTATCTGTACTGTTATCTGTACTGTTATCTGTACTGTTACATACACTGTTACCTGTACTGTTACATACACTGTTACCTGTACTGTTACCTGTACTGTTAGCTGTACTGTTACCTGTACTGTTTCCTGTACTGTTACCTGTACTGTTACCTGTACTGTTATCTGTACTGTTACCTGTACTGTTACCTGTACTGTTTCCTGTACTGTTACCTGTACTGTTATCTGTACTGTTACCTGTACTGTTACATACACTGTTACCTGTACTGTTACCTGTACTGTTACCTGTACTGTTACATACACTGTTATCTGTACTGTTACCTGTACTGTTACCTGTACTGTTATCTGTACTGTTACCTGTACTGTTATCTGTACTGTTATTTATACTGTTATCTGTACTGTTATCTGTACTGTTATCTGTACTGTTATCTGTACTGTTAGCTGTACTGTTAGCTGTACTGTTACCTGTACTGTTACATACACTGTTACCTGTACTGTTAGCTGTACTGTTACCTGTACTGTTACATACACTGTTACCTGTACTGTTAGCTGTACTGTTACCTGTACTGTTTCCTGTACTGTTACATACACTGTTACCTGTACTGTTAGCTGTACTGTTACCTGTACTGTTTCCTGTACTGTTACCTGTACTGTTATTTATACTGTTATCTGTACTGTTACCTGTACTGTTACCTGTACTGTTACCTGTACTGTTACATACACTGTTACCTGTACTGTTACCTGTACTGTTATTTATACTGTTATCTGTACTGTTAGCTGTACTGTTATCTGTACTGTTACCTGTACTGTTATATGTACTGTTACATACACTGTTACCTGTACTGTTATCTGTACTGTTATCTGTACTGTTACATACACTGTTACATACACTGTTACCTGTACTGTTATCTGTACTGTTATCTGTACTGTTACATACACTGTTACCTGTACTGTTAGCTGTACTGTTATCTGTACCGTTACATACACTGTTATCTGTACTGTTACCTGTACAGTTAGTTGTACTGTTACCTGTACTGTTACCTGTACTGTTACATACACTGTTACCTGTACTGTTACCTGTACTGTTATTTATACTGTTATCTGTACTGTTACATACACTGTTACCTGTACTGTTATCTGTACTGTTATCTGTACTGTTACATACACTGTTACATACACTGTTACCTGTACTGTTATCTGTACTGTTATCTGTACTGTTATCTGTACTGTTACCTGTACTGTTACATACACTGTTACCTGTACTGTTACCTGTACTGTTAGCTGTACTGTTACCTGTACTGTTTCCTGTACTGTTACCTGTACTGTTACCTGTACTGTTATCTGTACTGTTACCTGTACTGTTACCTGTACTGTTTCCTGTACTGTTACCTGTACTGTTATCTGTACTGTTACCTGTACTGTTACATACACTGTTACCTGTACTGTTACCTGTACTGTTACCTGTACTGTTACATACACTGTTATCTGTACTGTTACCTGTACTGTTACCTGTACTGTTATCTGTACTGTTACCTGTACTGTTATCTGTACTGTTATTTATACTGTTATCTGTACTGTTACCTGTACTGTTACCTGTACTGTTACCTGTACTGTTATCTGTACTGTTATCTGTACTGTTACATACACTGTTACATACACTGTTACCTGTACTGTTATCTGTACTGTTATCTGTACTGTTACATACACTGTTACCTGTACTGTTAGCTGTACTGTTATCTGTACCGTTACATACACTGTTATCTGTACTGTTACCTGTACAGTTAGTTGTACTGTTACCTGTACTGTTACCTGTACTGTTACATACACTGTTACCTGTACTGTTACCTGTACTGTTATTTATACTGTTATCTGTACTGTTACATACACTGTTACCTGTACTGTTATCTGTACTGTTATCTGTACTGTTACATACACTGTTACATACACTGTTACCTGTACTGTTATCTGTACTGTTATCTGTACTGTTATCTGTACTGTTACATACACTGTTACCTGTACTGTTACATACACTGTTACCTGTACTGTTACCTGTACTGTTAGCTGTACTGTTACCTGTACTGTTTCCTGTACTGTTACCTGTACTGTTACCTGTACTGTTATCTGTACTGTTACCTGTACTGTTACCTGTACTGTTTCCTGTACTGTTACCTGTACTGTTACCTGTACTGTTACATACACTGTTACCTGTACTGTTACCTGTACTGTTATTTATACTGTTATCTGTACTGTTATCTGTACTGTTACCTGTACTGTTATCTGTACTGTTATCTGTACTGTTACATACTCTGTTACCTGTACTGTTATCTGTACTGTTATCTGTACTGTTACATACACTGTTACCTGTACTGTTACCTGTACTGTTACCTGTACTGTTATCTGTACTGTTATCTGTACTGTTACATACACTGTTACCTGTACTGTTAGCTGTACGGTTATCTGTACTGTTACCTGTACTGTTACCTGTACTGTTAGCTGTACTGTTATCTGTACTGTTATCTGTACTGTTACCTGTACTGTTACCTGTACTGTTACATACACTGTTACCTGTACTGTTACCTGTACTGTTACCTGTACTGTTACCTGTACTGTTACCTGTACTGTTACCTGTACTGTTACCTGTACTCTTATCTGTACTGTTACCTGTACTGTTACCTGTACTGTTACCTGTACTGTTACCTGTACTGTTACCTGTACTGTTACATACACTGTTACCTGTACTGTTACCTGTACTGTTACATACACTGTTACCTGTACTGTTACCTGTACTGTTACACACACTGTTACCTGTACTGTTACCTGTACTGTTACACACACTGTTACATGTACTGTTACCTGTACTGTTACCTGTACTGTTATCTGTACTGTTATCTGTGATGTTACCTGTACTGTTATCTGTACTGTTACCTGTACTTTTACCTGTACTGTTACCTGTACTGTTAGCTGTACTGTTACCTGTACTGTTTCCTGTACTGTTTCCTGTACTGTTACCTGTACTGTTATCTGTTCTGTTATCTGTACTTTTATCTGTACTGTTACATACACTGTTACCTGTACTGTTACATACACTGTTACCTGTACTGTTACCTGTACTGTTATCTGTACTGTTAGCTGTACTGTTATCTGTACTGTTACATACACTGTTACCTGTACTGTTACATACACTGTTACCTGTACTGTTACCTGTACTGTTATCTGTACTGTTACATACACTGTTAGCTGTACTGTTACCTGTACTGTTACATACACTGTCACCTGTACTGTTACCTGTACTGTTATCTGTATTGTTAGATAGATAGATAGATAGATAGATAGATAGATAGATAGATAGATAGATAGATAGATAGATAGATAGATAGATAGATAGATAGATAGATAGATAGATAGATAGATAGATAGATAGATAGATACTTTATTGATCCCCGGGGGGTAAATTTCTTTGTCAAGCAGCTACAACAAAACACAGGGCAGCTGCAAAATGCCACAACGAAAATACACAAAAGACAGATACACTGTACATGATACATAGAGCGTCAGTATGACAAAGTATGAAAATACAAGAAGTCTGGAGTGCAAAAAAGCTATAAAAAGACATTGCATAGTATTGGTGGTTGGCTGAATATGTACACTATACATTGTGGATGTTGGATGGTAACTATACTATACAGGTCGATGGCAGAGAAATACTTCAGTAGCTAAAAATGCGTATGATATGAGCGAGGGTAATAATAGTTTACTTAATAGACAGACTGGGTAAATGAACAGGTAAGTGAATATTTTGCATGGTTAAATTAGCTGTACAGGTAAGTATACAGTTATATTTACAGATAAGTGAATACTTGCATGGTTAAATTAGCTGTACAGGTAAATGACAGGAAGAGATACTTTAATAGCTAAATGTGTGTATGATATCATTTGGGGTAATAATAGTAATTCCCTTAAAATACAGTCCTTAGTGCGCAGGGTTTAATTACAGACAACTGCACGTATTGCACATTCGATATACTAAAAGCAATGAGAAAAGGTGCAACTGACAGGATACTAATATGCATTCCTGAGTGAATGCCTACGTAAGTTAGGTCCAAGAATTACTTACAATATTGCACGTGATATAATATAACAACTGTACATGAGTATGTATATACAGACCTGCATGAATAAATAGGTCCTGAGTGAATGAGTGCTGACGGACCAGAGTTACTCACGGATGGATGCATAATTGTTAAACTAGGTCCTAGCACCCCAACAGTTCCAGATCTATGTTGCCGACGGCACGGCACCCCGGTGAGGCATTATATAGTCTCATAGCCGCCGGCAGGAAGGACCTCCTGTAGCGCTCTCTGGCACACCGTGGTGGGATCAGTCTGTGACTGAAAGTGCTCCTCTGTGTCATAACATTACCTGTACTGTTACATACACTGTTACCTGTACTGTTACCTGTACTGTTACCTGTACTGTTATCTGTACTGTTACATACACTGTTATCTGTACTGTTACCTGTACTGTTACATATACTGTTATATGTACTGTTACCTGTACTGTTATCTGTACTGTTACCTGTACTGTTACATACACTGTTACCTGTACTGTTACCTGTACTGTTACCTGTACTGTTACATACACTGTTATCTGTACTGTTACCTGTACTGTTACCTGTACTGTTATCTGTACTGTTACCTGTACTGTTATCTGTACTGTTATTTATACTGTTATCTGTACTGTTACCTGTACTGTTACCTGTACTGTTACCTGTACTGTTATCTGTACTGTTACCTGTACTGTTACATACACTGTTATCTGTACTGTTACCTGTACTGTTATCTGTACTGTTATCTGTACTGTTACCTGTACTGTTATCTGTACTGTTATCTGTACTGTTATCTGTACTGTTATCTGTACTGTTATCTGTACTGTTATTTATACTGTTATCTGTACTGTTACCTGTACTGTTACCTGTACTGTTATCTGTACTGTTACATACACTGTTACCTGTACTGTTACCTGTACTGTTACATACACTGTTACCTGTACTGTTACATACACTGTTACCTGTACTGTTACCTGTACTGTTACATACACTGTTACCTGTACTGTTACATACACTGTTACCTGTACTGTTATCTGTACTGTTACCTACAATGTTACAGGTACAATGTTACCTGTACTGTTACCTACAATGTTACCTTGCCACCCCGCCACTGTTTTATAAAGAGCTGAGGAATCGGGCTGGAGATGTGCTTGTATGTGCCTGCTTACACCACACAAGTGAAGTTCCGTTGAGGAAGTCCATATGTTCTAACTACTGTTGTGTGTTCCAGGGAAGGATGGAGGTCTTGGCATGTTAACACTCCCTAAGAAGTCTGACACCACCTACTTCAAGACCATGACTGACCTGGAGGGCCAGCCTGTACTCTTCATCCCTGATGTCCACTTAGGAAACCTACAGAGGGCTGGACAGGTCAGATACACAAGCATATCAGGTCTGCGTCCCAAATGGCTCCCTATTCCCTTAATAGGGAGCCATTTTGGAGAGGACTCATGTTTTTAAAGAATAGGAAAGCTAATCAAGTCAACTTTTTAAAAGATCTATTCAAAGATATTTTCAACGACCAACAGTAGCCTACACATGAACTTAATGTGTTAGGCTGGAGTCTGTCAAGGGTTTGCTGTTCCTAAATCTAACATGAATGGTACTGTAAAATTGATGTCTGGCTTTAGACAGCGCAGATATCTAAAACGCCTTGCCTTTCAGAGTGTCCATTTTAATCTGTAGATTAGAATAATTCATCATGTCTCATTAGACCTTTGTAGATACATTATGTGTCTAATGATGTCTTGGTTAAATGATCAATGATCTGATACATTATGTCTCTAACGATGTCTTGGCTAAATGATCAATGATCTGATACATTATGATCTGATACATTATGTGTCTAACGATGTCTTGGTTAAATGATCAATGATCTGATACATTATGTCTCTAACGATGTCTTGGTTAAATGATCAATGATCTGATACATTATGATCTGATACATTATGTCTCTAACGATGCCTTGGTTAAATGATCAATGATCTGATACATTATGATCTGATACATTATGTCTCTAACGATGCCTTGGTTAAATGATCAATGATCTGATACATTATGATCTGATACATTATGATCTGATACATTATGATCTGATACATTATGTCTCTAACGATGTCTTGGTTAAATTATCAATGATCTGATACATTATGTCTCTAACGATGCCTTGGTTAAATTATCAATGATCTGATACATTATGTCTCTAACGATGCCTTGGTTAAATTATCAATGATCTGATACATTATGTCTCTAACGATGCCTTGGTTAAATTATCAATGATCTGATACATTATGTCTCTAACGATGCCTTGGTTAAATTATCAATGACCTTTGTAGAGAATCTACAGATGTATGTAGGAGAAAGGTCAGTTTGCAGATGCTTGGATTTCTCCTCTTGTAAGCAAGTCTGTGGGTTTCCATCAGGAAGAGTTTTTAGGGCCACATATTTTATTTACTTTTTACAGATTGTCAAATATGCCTATAAGCTATTTGAGAGTTTGAAATAGATAACGTATAATGTATTTAGATTTCTCTTTCATTACTGTATATTTGCCTATGGTATGTACATACTCAAAGCTGACGTTTCCAATGTGCTATTGTTTCCCAGGTATTTGCCTTCAACACAGAAGAGATTGAGAGAGGAGGGTGAGTCTACACATGGACACACATTCACATGCAAATATACACTCAGTGGACAAAACATATCCTAATATTGAGTTGCACCCCCTCCTCAGAACAGCCTCAGTTCATCAGGGCATGGACTCTACAAGGTGTCGAAAGCTTTCTACAGGGATGCTGGCCCATGTTGACTACAATGCTTTCCACAGTTGTGTCAAGTTGGCTGGGTGTCCATTCTTGAACTGTTGAGCGTGAAAAACCCAGCAGCGTTGTAGTTCTTGACACACTCAAACCGGTGCGCCTGGCATCTACTACCATCTACTACCATCTACTACCACCTACTACCATCTACTACCATCTACTACCATCTACTACCACCTACTACCATCTACTACCATCTACTACCATCTACTACCATCTACTACCATCTACTACCATCTACTACCATCTACTACCACCTACTACCATCTACTACCATCTACTACCATCTACTACCATCTACTACCACCTACTACCATCTACTACCATCTACTACCATCTACTACCATCTACTACCACCTACTACCACCTACTACCATCTACTACCATCTACTACCATCTACTACCACCTACTACCATCTACTACCATCTACTACCACCTACTACCATCTACTACCATCTACTACCATCTACTACCACCTACTACCACCTACTACCACCTACTACCATCTACTACCATCTACTACCATCTACTACCATCTACTACCATCTACTACCACCTACTACCATCTACTACCATCTACTACCATCTACTACCACCTACTACCATCTACTACCACCTACTACCATCTACTACCATCTACTACCATACACCGTTCAAAGGCACTTAAATATTTAGTCTTGCCCATTCACCTTCTGATTGGCACTCATACACAACCCATGTCTCAATTGACTGAAGCCTTAAAAATCCTTCTTTAACCTGACTCCTCCTCTTCATCTACACTGATTGAAATGGATTTAACAGGTGACCTCAATAAGGGATCATAGCTTTCTATGTCATGGAAAGAGCATGTTCCTAATGTTTTGTCCAATCAGTGTAAACCTCACATATGTCAAATGGGACCAACTTTAACCCTCACAAACACAAACACATACAGTACACATACTGTACACATACTGTACACATACTGTACACATACTGTACACATACTGTACACATACTGTACACATACTGTACACATACTGTACACACACACACATACACACACATACACACACACACACACACACACACACACACACACACACATACACACACACACACACACACACATACACACATACACACATACACACACACACACACACACAGGCCTGGATTCAATCTGATCATGGATTTGGACAATGCGCCATTTAGAGGTAGTTTTTGATTGAGCCGATGCAGTGTTTAGCGTGAATGTGGTCTCCACGAATGTTGGAACATTGCTATTAAAATGTGTATTGCCTACAAAGTGTTATCGGGTTGAAACTGCAGAGAGAACCCTCTTGTTGGGGATAGTGTATCCTGTTTTTGATGTGTGTGTGTGTGAGTTAGAGGTCTGACTGGTATGTTGTTGTTGTTGTTGTGTCCATCATGCAGGAGTGTGTTGGTGAAGAGGATGTTCAGACCGTCAGAGGGCGACCTCTCACCTCCGTCCCACAAACAGATCAAAGAGGAAACACACAAGAGAGGTACCAGTCTATATAACCTCTACAGAGAGGTACCAGTCTATATAACCTCTACAGAGAGGTACCAGTCTATATAACCTCTACAGAGAGGTACCAGTCTATATAACCTCTACATAGAGGTACCAGTCTATATAACCTCTACAGAGAGGTACCAGTCTATATAACCTCTACAGAGAGGTACCAGTCTATATAACCTCTACAGAGAGGTACCAGTCTATATAACCTCTACAGAGAGGTACCAGTCTATATAACCTCTACAGAGAGGTACCAGTCTATATAACCTCTACAGAGAGGTACCAGTCTATATAACCTCTACAGAGAGGTACCAGTCTATATAACCTCTACATAGAGGTACCAGTCTATATAACCTCTACAGAGAGGTACCAGTCTATATAACCTCTACAGAGAGGTACCAGTCTATATAACATTCTGTTTGTCTCCATCTCTCCACAGTCCTGCTGTATGTGAGGAAGGAGTCAGATGAGGTGTTTGATGCTCTGATGCTCAAGTCTCCAACCCTGAGAGGCCTGATGGATGCAGTGAGTATCTCTTTTAAACACATATTTTAGGGTATTGTTGCTTTATTCAAACAGATCAGAGTCAGCAGGGCAGCCAGAGGAGACAAAGTGGGGAAGGCAGGAAAGCCCTGTTTCTGGGGTTAGACCACCAGTCCAGAGGGCCTTCACCAGTTAGTTAGTATCTCTCGTCTGGATGATCCAGGTTATCCTCTCTGATATTGTTATATAGCATCCAAAGCTTGTCATTGAATCTCAATAACATTGTCCTTCATTCACAGATATCAGAGAAGTATGGAGTTCCCACTGAGAGGATAGCCAAGATCTACAAGAAAAACAAAAAAGGGTGAGTGAGAATGGAATTATATTGAACACAGCAGTAGAATGGAATTATATTGAACACAGCAAGTAGAATGGAATTATATTGAACACAGCAAGTAGAATGTAATTATATTGAACACAGCAGTAGAATGGAATACTATTGAACACAGCAAGTAGAATGGAATTATATTGAACACAGCAAGTAGAATGGAATACTATTGAACACAGCAAGTAGAATGTAATTATATTGAACACAGCAAGTAGAATGGAATTCTATTGAACACAGCAAGTAGAATGGAATACTATTGAACACAGCAAGTAGAATGGAATTATATTGAACACAGCAAGTAGAATGGAATTATATTAAACACAGCAGTAGAATGGAATTATATTGAACACAGCAAGTAGAATGTAATTCTATTGAACACAGCAGTAGAATGTAATTCTATTGAACACAGCAGTAGAATGTAATTATATTGAACACAGCAAGTAGAATGGAATACTATTGAACACAGCAAGTAGAATGGAATTATATTGAACACAGCAGTAGAATGGAATTATATTGAACACAGCAGTAGAATGGAATTATATTGAACACAGCAAGTAGAATGTAATTATATTGAACACAGCAGTAGAATGTAATTCTATTGAACACAGCAGTAGAATGTAATTATATTGAACACAGCAAGTAGAATGGAATACTATTGAACACAGCAAGTAGAATGGAATACTATTGAACACAGCAAGTAGAATGGAATTATATTGAACACAGCAGTAGAATGGAATTATATTGAACACAGCAAGTAGAATGGAATTCTATTGAACACAGCAGCTAACTCTTCCCCATTCTCCTTTGTAGGATCCTGGTGAACATGGATGACAACATCGTAGAACATTACTCTAATGAAGACACCTTCATCCTGGGTATAGAGAGCTATGTTGACGCCTACAAGGTCACACTCACCGAAATATGAGGTCTGATGGACTGAGTGTGGGGCCAGGGGGACAGGACCGTACAGGAGGACTGAGTGTGGGGCCAGGGGGACAGGACCGTACAGGAGGACTGAGTGTGGGGCCAGGGGGACAGGACCGTACAGGAGGACTGAGTGTAGGGCCAGGGGGACAGGACCGTGCAGGAGGACTGAGTGTGGGGCCAGGGGGACAGGACCGTACAGGAGGACTGAGTGTGGGGCCAGGGGGACATGACCGTACAGGAGGACTGAGTGTGGAGCCAGGGGGACATGATCGTACAGGAGGACTGAGTGTGGGGCCAGGGGGACATGACAGTACAGGAGGACTGAGTGTGGGGCCAGGGGGACATGACAGTACAGGAGGACTGAGTGTGGGGCCGGGGGACATGATCGTACAGGAGGACTGAGTGTGGGGCCAGGGGGACATGACGGTACAGGAGGACTGGATTGGGGCCAGGGAGGGACTGGGTCCAGAACCGGTTCCAATCCAAGTGCCAGTGACATGAAAATGGAGCCCTTTGGCCACGCCCACCAGTGGTGGGTTTGGTGTCGAAATGAGAAGAACCTCATATCTACTGTAAAGTATGGTGGTGGATCTTTGATGTTAAGGGGCTATTTACCTTCCACTGGTCCTGGGGCCCTGTTAAGGTCCACAGCATCATGAACTTTACCCTGTACCAGGACATTTTATATAAAAACCTGGTTGCCTCTGACAGGAGGCAAACATTTGTCTGCAAGTGGATCTTCCAGGAAAAAAAAAAACCTCAAGCACACATTAAAATCCACAAAGAAATTGTTAATTGGCCACAAAATCAACAGTTTTGGCCATCTTAGTCTCTGAAAACCCATTGAAAACCTGTGGTTTGAATTGAAGAGGGCAGTCCATAAGCGTAGACGAAGGTGGGGGTGGCCTGATTGAAAGTTTTTGAAAACAGGGGTGCCAATAATTTTGAACCTAATCTTTTTTAGATATTTAGCTATTTTTTTTATTAGTTGTTAAAGAAAATCTATTGTATTGTATTAGTATAAAATAATATAATTTCCCCCAAAAAATGAAGCATTCAATATAGCTCGGTATTTGAATTATTTTATTTTATACATTATTTTATACAGTCATTTTTGGTCATTTTTATCAAGGGTGTCAATAATTTAACCCTATTGTAAGTCTCCAACTGCCTGTCCTTTATATTGTATATGGGATCACTTCAGAGGTCCAATCAAACACCCATTTACTTCCTGTGAGAGGGTCTGACCAATCAAAGGACATTAGTGATCCAGCAAGAACAGAGTACACATCAATGTACACTATACTGCAGACATAGTACTCAACACTACAGACATAGTACTCAACACTACAGACATAGTACTCAACACTGCAGACATAGTACTCAACACTGCAGACATAGTACTCAACACTACAGACATAGTACTCAACACTACAGACATAGTACTCAACACTTCAGACATAGTACTCAACACTTCAGACATAGTACTCAACACTACAGACATAGTACTCAACACTACAGACATAGTACTCAACACTACAGACATAGTACTCAACACTTCAGACATAGTACTCAACACTTCAGACATAGTACTCAACACTTCAGACATAGTACTCAACACTTCATACATAGTACTCAACACTTCAGACATAGTACTCAACACTACAGACATAGTACTCAACACTACAAGCAGAGTACTCAGCACTACTCAACAATAAAGTAGTTATTAGCAAAGTCATATTGTACTGTTGTATATAAATATACAGTGGAAAGTATGCATTGGGAAAGTATTCAGACCCGTTGACTTTTTACTCACCTTTTGTTACATTACAGCCTTATTCTAAAATGGATTAAATAAAACATTTAATCTACACACAATACCCCATGATGACAAAGCTAAAACAGGTTTTTAGACATTTTTGCAAATGTATTAAAAATAAAAAAACAGAAATGCCTTATTACTTATTACATAAGTATTCAGACCCTTTGCTATGAGACTCGAAATTGAGTTCAGGTGCATCCTGTTTCTATTGATCATCCTGGAGATGTTTCTACAACTTGATTGGAGTCCACCTGTGGTAAATTCAATTGATTGCACATGATTTGGAAAGGACCACACCTGTCTATATAAGGTCCCACAGTTTACAGTGCATGTCAGAGCAAAGACCAAGTTATGAATTGTCTGTCGTGCTCCGAGACAGAATTGTGTCGAGGCACAGATCTGGGGAAGGGTACCAAAACATTTCTGCAGCATTGAAGGTCCCTAACAACACAGTGGCCTCTATCATTCTTAAATGGAAGAAGTTTGGAACCACCAAAACTCTTCCTAGAGCTGGTCGCCTGGCCAAACTGAGCAATCGGGGGAGAAGGGTATTGGTCAGGGAGGTGACCAAGAACCAGATGGTCACTCTGACAGAGCTCCATAGTTCCTCTCCACAACACACCAACAATCAGGCCTTTATGGTAGAGTGACCAGACGGAAGCCACTCCTCAGTAAAAGGCACATGACAGCCTGCTTGGAGTTTGCCAAAAGGCACCTAAAGACTCTCAGACCATGAGAAACTCTCTGGTCTGGTGAAACTAAGATTGAACTCTTTGGCCTTAATGACAAGTGTCACGTCTGGAGGAAACCTGGCATCATCCCTATGGTGAAGCATGGTGCTGGCAGCATCTTGCTGTGGGGATGTTTTTCAGCGGCAGGGACTGAGAGACTAGTCAGGATTGAGGCAAAGTACAGAGAGATCCTTGCTCCAGAGCGCTCAGGACCTCAGACTGGGGCGAACGTTCACCTTCCAACAGGACAACGACCCTAAGCACACACCCGAGACAACCCAGGAGTGGCTTCGGGACAAGTCTCTGAATGTCCTTGAGTGGCCCAGCCAGAGCCCGGACCCGATCTAACATCTCTGGAGAGACCTGAAAATAGCTGTGCAGCGATGCTCCCCATCCAACCTGACAGAGCTTGAGAGGATCTGCAGAGAAGAATTGGAGAAACTCCCCAAATACAGGTGTGCCAAGCTTGTAGCATCATACCCAAGAAGACTTGAGACTGTAATCACTGACAAAGGTGCTTCAAGAAAGTACTGAGTAAAGGGTCTGAATACTTATGTAAATGTGATATTTAAACATTTTATTTGTAGTACATTTGCAAACATTTCTAAAATCCTGTTTTTGCTTTGTCATTATGGGGTATTGTGTGTAGATTGATGAGGTGAAAAAAACAATGTAATCAGGGATCACTAATCACTATTCAGGGATCACTAATCAGGGATCACTGGATCACTAATCAGGGATCACTAATCAGGGATCACTAATCAGGGATCACTAATCACTAATCAGGGATCACTAATCAGGGATCACTAATCAGGGATCACTAATCAGGGATCACTAATCAGGGATCACTAATCACTAATCAGGGATCACTAATCAGGGATCACTAATCATAGCAGAGCAAGGTAAACAACTACTTAAATGTCTCAGAGCGAGTGACGTCACCGATTGAACTAGCTAGCCATTTCACACCGGTTACACAGGCATGGGTGGGCCTGGGGAGCTAAGCAAAATTAGTTTTTCCCCACAAAAGAGCTGGCCTCAGATTATCCCGCAGGTTAAGAAGCCGGATGTGGAGGTCCTGGGCTAGCGTGGTTACACGTGGTCTGCGAGTGTGAGGCCGGTTGGATGTTCTGCCAAATTCTCTAAACAGGCGTTGGAGGCGGCTTATGGTAGAGAAATTAACATGATATTCTCTGGCAACAGCTCTGGTGGACATTCCTACAGTCAGCATGCCAACAGCTCTGGTGGACATTCCTACAGTCAGCATGCCAACAGCTCTGGTGGACATTCCTACAGTCAGCATGCCAACAGCTCTGGTGGACATTCCTACAGTCAGCATGCCAACAGCTCTGGTGGACATTCCTGCAGTCAGCATGCCAATTGCATGCTCCCTCAAAACTTGAGACATCATCATGCATTGTGTTGTGTGACAAAACTGCACATTTTAGAGTGTCCTTTTATTGTCCCCAGCACAAGGTGCACCTGTGTAATGATCATGCTGTTTAATCAGCTTCTTGATATGCCACACCTGTCAGGTGGATGGATTATCTTGGTGAAGGAGAAATGCTCACTAACAGGGATGTAAACAAATTTGTGGCCAACATTTGAGAGAAATAAGCTTTTTGTGCGTATGGAACATTTCTGGGATCTTTTATTTCAACTCATGAAACATGGGACCAACACTTTACATGTTGCGTTTATATTTTTGTTCAGTATATTTAGTCATGGAAGGTGTATTCAGTGTATTGTACTGTTGTATATAAATATAAGTATTTAGTCTGAGAATAGAGGAGGTGGGCAGCTCCAGATGGTCTTTATGGACCATGTGTCAAATGTAGACTGAGATCCAGTCTGTTTGTGCTAACATTCCACTCCTAATTAGTCCCGTTTGGCATGTGAAATGGTCCTTGGTTTCAACTGTGCTGTGGCTACAAGCCTTCCTGTAGGGTGAAAGGTTATGCTTCAGACAGTCATCTGTTCCTTTTGTTTCTGTTCTGTTCTTATTTATTGTGTTTCTCAGTGATTAGTGATCCCTGATTAGTGATTAGTGATCCCTGATTAGTGATTAGTGATCCCTGATTAGTGATCCCTGATTAGTGATTAGTGATCCCTGATTAGTGATCCCTGATTAGTGATTAGTGATCCCTGATTAGTGATCCCTGATTAGTGATTAGTGATCCCTGATTAGTGATCCCTGATTAGTGATTAGTGATCCCTGATTAGTGATCCCTGATTAGTGATTAGTGATCCTCGATTAGTGATCCCTGATTAGTGATTAGTGATCCCTGATTAGTGATTAGTGATCCCTGATTAGTGGTTAGTGATCCCTGATTAGTGATTAGTGATCCCTGATTAGTGGTTAGTGATTAGTGATCCCTGATTAGTGGTTAGTGATCCCTGATTTGTGATTAGTGATCCCTGATTAGTGATTAGTGATCCCTGATTAGTGATCCCTGATTAGTGATTAGTGATCCCTGATTAGTGATCCCTGATTAGTGATTAGTCCTCTCACTGGAAAGCCTCCTCCTACTTATTACTGCATTAGTCTTATTATTCATAGTTTGAACTTGTCCAGTGTCTACTTTTAATATTCAGTTTTATAACAGCCACAATAAGCAAAATGTTTCATGTTAGCAGTGCCTTATTATATTATCGCCCTCAGTACTTTCAGCGGTGATGCTGGACGCTTGTTGGTTGTCTGGAAAATGTTGACAATTTAATAAAAATGTGAAGAAATATCAGCTTGGTAATGTTTCTGCATTGTTGAGAAGGAAACTTAGAGACGTGTGTTATGTTTGTATGTTGCCACAAAAAAAGACACCTGTTACACAAAATCATAGTTTTTAATTTAATTTCTTTACAAGACATAAAGACTTTCTGTATTTAGACACTGACACATATTATAACAAAGTAACAATAAAAACATCTATAAAATGATACAATGACAAACAGTTTGTTCGACAGATAATAATTGTACAGATAAATTGATACAATACTGTATTGTATTTTGTGTATATATACACTATATATATAAAAGTATGTGGACACCCCTTCAAATTAGTGGATTTGACTATTTCAGCAACACCCGATATTGACAGGTGTATAACATTGAGCACACAGCCATGCAATCTCCATAGACAAACATTGGCAGGAGAATGGCTTTACTGAAGACCTCAGTGACTTTCAATGTGGCACAATCATAGGATGCCACCTTTCCGTCAAGTCAGTTCATAAAATGTCTGCCCTGCTAGAGCTGCCCCAGCCAACTGTAAGTGCTGTTATTGTGAAGTGGAAACGTCTAGGAGCAACAACGGCTCATCCGTGAAGTGGTAGGACACACAAACTCACAGAACGAGACCACCGAGTGCTGAAGCGCATAGCACATAAAAATTAATCTTTCCTCGGTCGCAACACTCACTACCAAGTTCCAAACTGACTCTGGAAGCAACGTTAGCACATGGACTGTTCGTTGGGAGCTTTATGAAATGGGTTTCCATGGACGATCAGTCACGCACAAGCCTAAGATCACCATGCGCAATGCCAAGCGTCGGCTGGAGTATTGTAAAGCTCACCGCCATTGGACTCTGAAGCAGTGGAAACGCGTTCTCTGGAGTGATGAATCACGCTTCACCATCTGGCAGTCCGACTCAAGGATCGGGGTTTGGCGGATGCCAGGAGAACGCTATCTGCCCGAATGCAGATATCCACAAGAGCATTAGTGAGGTCAGGCACTGATGCCAACTGTAAAGTTTGGTGGCGGAAGAATAATGGTCTGAGGCTATTTTTCATGGTTCGGGCTAGGCCCCTTCGTTCTAGTGAAAGGAAATCTTAAGCTAAAGCAAACCATGACATTCCAGACGATTCTGTGCCAGGCCTAATCGGCCAACATCAGTGCCCGACCTCACTAATGCTCTTGTGACTGAATGGAAGCAAGTCCCTGCAGCAATGTTCCAACATCTAGTAGAAAGCCTTCCCAGAAGAGTGGAGGCTGTTATAGCAGCAAAGAGGGACCAACTCCATATTAATACCATGATTTTGGAATGAGATGTTCGACGAGCAGGTGTCTACATACTTTTGGTAATGTAGTTTGTGTGTGTGTGTATGTATGTGTATATGTATATATATATATATATATATATATATATATATATGGCACTTGACCACATGATGATGCTGTGTGAGAAAGATGTCAGATAACTGGTGCTGTAAATGAAACTGTCAAAAATGAAATGCTATTACAATGCAAAAAAGAATCCTCCTGTCTTGTACCTCAAACCATTTAATCAAACCTATTGTTCTTATCTTGTTTGTCTAAAACATACAGTACTGTGTAATAACCAGTGCTGCAGGTGGTGGATGTATTCTGCTTAAAGCCACGATCAGGGACAGAACAGACTGCTCTCCTTCTCTCTCTCTGCGTATGTGGTCTGGAGTGGGTTACTAGTTATTAGGGGTATAGTTCCCTATTTCTGCAGGTAAAGGGGATACGTTGTGTGATTTAGTATATAATATTATGGTCACATCTTATTTGGCATATGTATTACTGTATTGTAGAATATTAGTGAAGACATCAAAGCTATGAAATAACACATATGGAATCATGTAGTAACCAAAAAAGTGTTAAACAAATCAAAATATATGTTATATTTTAGATTCTTCAAATAGCCACCCCTTTGCCTTGATGACAGCTTTGCACACTCTTGGCATTCTCTCAACCAGCTTCATGAGGTAGTCACCTGGAATGCATTTCAATTAACTGGTGTGCCTTGTTAAAAGTTAATTTGTGGAATGTCTTTCCTTCTTAATGCGTTTGAGCCAATCAGTTGTGTTGTGACAAGGTAGGGGTGGTATACAGAAGATAGCCCTATTTGGTAAAAGACCAAGTCCATATTATGGCAAGAACAGCTCAAATAAGCAAAGAGAAACGACAGTCCATCATTACTTTAAGACATGAAGGTCAGTCAATACGGAACATTTCAAGAACTTTGAAAGTTTCTTCAAGTGCAGTCGGATAAACCATCAAACGCTATGATGAAACTGGCTCTCATGAGGACCGCCGCAGGAAAGGAAGACCCAGAGTTACCTCTGCTGCAGAGGATAAGTTCATTAGAGTTACCAGCCTCAGAAATTGCAGCCCAAATAAATGCTTCACAGAGTTCAAGTAACAGACACATCTCAACATCAACTGTTCAGAAGAGACTGTGTGAATCAGGCCTTCATGGTGTAATTGCTGCAACGAAACCACTACTAAAGGACACCAATAAGAAGAAGAGACTTGCTTGGGCCAAGAAACACCAGCAATGTTTAATTAGACCGGTGGAAATCTTTCCTTTGGGCTGATGAGTCCAAATGTGAGATTTTTGGTTCCAACCTCCATGTCTTCGTGAGACGCGGAGTAGGTGAACGGATGATCTCCGTATGTGTGGTTCGCACCTTGGAGCATGGAGGAGGAGGTGTGATGGCGTGGGTGTGCTTTGCTGAGTTGGACCGCAGAGTGAAGGAAAAGCAGCCAACAAGTGCTCAGCATATGTGGGAACTCCTTCAAGACTGTTGGAAAAGCATTCCTCAAGAAGTTGCTTGAGAGAATGCCAAGAGTGTACAAAGCTGTCATCAAGGCAAAGGGTGACTACTTTGAAGAATCTAAAATCAAAAATGTTTTTAGATTTGTTTAACACTTTTTGGTTACTACATGAGTCCTTATGTGTTATTTCATAGTTTTGATGTTTTCACTATTATTCTACAATATAGAAAATAAAGAAAAATCCTGGAATGAGTAGGTGTCCTGGTACTGTATATCCATACCATAATATTATGTAGTAATAGATACAGTGCCTTCGGAAAGTATTCAGACCCCTTTTCCGACATTTTGTTACGTTAGAATCTAAAATGGATTCTAAAATGGATTAAATAAAAATAATCTGAGGAATCATAATGACAAAGTGAAAACAGGTTTTTAGACATTTTTTCAAATGTATTAAAAATAAAAAACATACCTTATTTACATAAGTATTCAGACCCTTTTCTCTGAGACTCGATATTGAGTTCAGCTGCATCCTGTTTCCATTGATCTTGCTTGAGATTTCTACAACTTGATTGGAGTCCACCTGTGGTAAATTCAATTGATTGGACATGATTTGGAAAGACACACACCTGTCTATATAAGGTCCCACAGTGCATGTTAGAGCAAAAACTAAGCCATGATCTCAAAGGAGTGTCCGTAGAGCTCCGAGACAAGATGGTGTCGAAAGACAGATGTCTGCAGCATTGAAGGTCCCCAAGAACACAGTGGCCTCCATCGTTCTTAAATGGAAGAAGTTTGGAACCACAAAGACTCTTCCTAGAGCTGGCTTCCCGGCCAAACTGAGCAATCGGGGGAGAAGGGTATTGGTCAGGGAGGTGACCAAGAACCTGATGGTCACTCTAACAGAGCTCCAGAGTTCCTCTGTGGAGATGGGAGAACCTTCCAGATGGACAATCAGGCCTTTATGGGGATGTTTTTCAGGAACTGGGGGATTAGTCAGAATTGAGGCAAAGATGAACGGAGCAAAGTACAGAGAGATCCTTGATGAAAACCTGCTCCAAAGCGAAAGTTCACCTTCCAACAGGGCAACGACCCTATGCACACAGCCAAGACAACGCAGGAGTGGCTTCGGGACAAGTCTCTAAATGTCCTTGAGTGGCCCAGCCAGAGCCCGGACTTGAACCCGATCTAACATCTCTGGAGAGACCTGAAAATAGCTGTGCAGTGACTCTCCCCATCCAACCTGACAGCGCTTGAGAGGATCTGCAGAGAAGAATGGGAGAAACTCCCCAAATACAGGTGTGCCAAGCTTGTAGCGTCATACCCAAGAACACTCGAGACTGTAATCGCTGCCAAAGGTGCTTCAACAAAGTCTTGACACAATCCTTTGACCTCATGGCTTGGTTTTTGTTCTGACATGCACTATCAATTATGGGACCTTTTACAGTGTGTGCCTTTCCACATCATGTCCAATCATTTGAATTTACCACAGGTGGACTCTAAACAAGTCAACAAGGATGACCAATGGAAACAGGATGCACCTGAGCTCAATTTCGAGTCTCAAATCAAAGGGTCTGAATACTAATATAAATAAGGTATTTCTGTTTTTTTTTTTTATACATTTGCTAAAATCTTCGCTTTGCCATTATGGGGTATTGTGTGTAAATAGATGTAAATATCCATTTTAGAATAAGGCTGTAACATAACAAAATGTGTTCTGAATACTTTCCAAATGCACTATGTATAGTAAAAACAACAAACAAACAGGTTAATATGTTACACTGTGTTTTATTTTTATTTATTTTATATTTTTAAACTTCATTTAACTAGGCAAGTCAGTTAAGAACAAATTCTTAATTACAATGATGGCCTACACCGGCCAAACTCGGACGACACTGGGCCAATTGTGCACCGCCCTATGGGACTCCCAATCACGGCCGGTTGTGATACATTCTGGATTGGAACCAGGGTGTCTGTAGTGACGCCTCTAGCACTGAGATGCAGTGTCTTAGACCAGGATGCGTGATAGGCTCAGTTAGTCTGCACGTGTATTGTCCTTAAAATGGATACTTCAGGGACCCATCCAGTGGCAGACAATAAACTGTGTGTGCTGTACAGGCTGGTATCTGGGAACACCACTGGTGTTGGGGAGCTGTTTCCCTGTGAGTCTAGTTGGAGAGGAGGATGTAGAAAGGAAATGCAACATGTGGTCCTCTCTTTTTACCATACCATCCAACAATAAATCGGACTATATTGTACACATCATTCTATCATGTTTGCAGTCAAAATAAAATAAAAATGTATCGTATTCCAAACATTTATAACTCAAAATCTTAAAGTGAATATTTTTCATTGCTGCAAAATGCCACAATATTGTATCACTAAGTAAAATATTATAATATATCATCTAGCTACCTCTTTTTTCTCATCCACTCTCTCTTGAATGATAATAGTAGTATGATAATATAAATATCTTCCATCTACAGTAGGGGGAGATAAATATCTTCCATCTACAGTAGGGGGAGATAAATATCTTCCATCTACAGTAGGGGGAGATAAATATCTTCCATCTACAGTAGGGGGAGATAAATATCTTCCATCTACAGTAGGGGGAGATAAATATCTTCCATCTACAGTAGGGGGAGATAAATAGCTTCCATCTACAGTAGGGGCAGATAAATATCTTCCATCTACAGTAGGGGGAGATAAATATCTTCCATCTACAGTAGGGGGAGATAAATATCTTCCATCTACAGTAGGGGGAGATAAATATCTTCCATCTACAGTAGGGGGAGATAAATATCTTCCATCTACAGTAGGGGGAGATAAATATCTTCCATCTACAGTAGGGGGAGATAAATATCTTCCATCTACAGTAGGGGGAGATAAATAGCTTCCATCTACAGTAGGGGCAGATAAATATCTTCCATCTACAGTAGGGGGAGATAAATATCTTCCATCTACAGTAGGGGGAGATAAATAGCTTCCATCTACAGTAGGGGGAGATAAATAGCTTCCATCTACAGTAGATGGATATAAATATCTTCCATCTACAGTAGGGGGAGATAAATATCTTCCATCTACAGTAGGGGGAGATAAATAGCTTCCATCTACAGTAAGGGGAGATAAATAGCTTCCATCTACAGTAGGGGGAGATAAATAGCTTCCATCTACAGTAGGGGGAGATAAATAGCTTCCATCTACAGTAGATGGATATAAATATCTTCCATCTACAGTAGGTGTGTATAAATATCTTCCATCTACAGTAGGGGGAGATAAATAGCTTCCATCTACAGTAGGGGGAGATAAATAGCTTCCATCTACAGTAGGGGGAGATAAATATCTTACATCTACAGTAGGGGGAGATAAATATCTTACATCTACAGTAGGGGGAGATAAATATCTTACATCTACAGTAGGGGGAGATAAATAGCTTCCATCTACAGTAGGGGGAGATAAATATCTTACATCTACAGTAGGGGGAGATAAATATCTTCCATCTACAGTAGGGGGAGATAAATATCTTCCATCTACAGTAGGGGGAGATAAATATCTTACATCTACAGTAGGGGGAGATAAATAGCTTCCATCTACAGTAGGGGGAGATAAATATCTTCCATCTACAATAGGGGGAGATAAATAGCTTCCATCTACAGTAGGGGGAGATAAATATCTTCCATCTACAGTAGGGGGAGATAAATAGCTTCCATCTACAGTAGGGGGAGATAAATATCTTACATCTACAGTAGGGGGAGATAAATAGCTTCCATCTACAGTAGGGGGAGATAAATATCTTACATCTACAGTAGGGGGAGATAAATATCTTCCATCTACAGTAGGGGGAGATAAATAGCTTCCATCTACAGTAGGGGGAGATAAATATCTTCCATCTACAGTAGATGGATATAAATATCTTCCATCTACAGTAGGGGGAGATAAATAGCTTCCATCTACAGTAGATGGATATAAATATCTTCCATCTACAGTAGGGGGAGATAAATAGCTTCCATCTACAGTAGGGGGAGATAAATAGCTTCCATCTACAGTAGATGGATATAAATATCTTCCATCTACAGTAGGGGGAGATAAATAGCTTCCATCTACAGTAGATGGATATAAATATCTTCCATCTACATTAGGGGGAGATACATATCTTCCATCTACAGTAGGGGGAGATAAATAGCTTCCATCTACAGTAGGGGGAGATAAATATCTTACATCTACAGTAGGGGAGAGATAAATATCTTCCATCTACTGTAGGGGGAGATAAATATCTTCCATCTACAGTAGGGGGAGATAAATAGCTTCCATCTACAGTAGGGGGAGATAAATAGCTTCCATCTACAGTAGGGGGAGATAAATAGCTTCCATCTACAGTAGGGGGAGATAAATATCTTCCATCTACTGTAGGGGGAGATAAATATCTTCCATCTACAGTAGGGGGAGATAAATATCTTCCATCTACAGTAGGGGGAGATAAATAGCTTCCATCTACAGTAGGGGGAGATAAATAGCTTCCATCTACAGTAGGGGGAGATAAATATCTTCCATCTACAGTAGGGGGAGATAAATATCTTCCATCTACAGTAGGTGTATATAAATATCTTCCATCTACAGTAGGGGGAGATACATATCTTCCATCTACAGTAGGGGGAGATAAATAGCTTCCATCTACAGTAGATGGATATAAATATCTTCCATCTACAGTAGGGGGAGATAAATAGCTTCCATCTACAGTAGATTGATATAAATATCTTCCATCTACAGTAGGGGGAGATAAATAGCTTCCATCTACAGTAGATGGATATAAATATCTTCCATCTACAGTAGGGGGAGATAAATAGCTTCCATCTACAGTAGGGGGAGATAAATAGCTTCCATCTACAGTAGGGGGAGATAAATAGCTTCCATCTACAGTAGATGGATATAAATATCTTCCATCTACAGTAGGGGGAGATAAATAGCTTCCATCTACAGTAGATGGATATAAATATCTTCCATCTACAGTAGGGGGAGATAAATATCTTCCATCTACAGTAGGGGGAGATAAATAGCTTCCATCTGGTGTAGGTGGAGATATATAACTTCCATCTGGTGTCATGTTCTTCCAATAGCTTTCTCCCTCAGTTCAGTTACTTATGGCAGTATTGTGTGTTTTTGGGCTCCAAGTAGAAACGGCCCTTCATCACTGATTTAGGATCAAATTAGTCAACCTCAAGTCTTACCATATCCATTATTACCCCACCTCCATCCTAACATAACCATTATTACCCCACCTCCAGCCTAACATAACCATTATTACCCCACCTCCATCCTAACATAACCATTATTACCCCACCTCCATCCTAACCATAACCATTATTACCCCACCTCCATCCTAACCATAACCATTATTACCCCACCTCCATCCTAACATAACCATTATTACCCCACCTCCATCCTAACATAACCATTATTACACCACCTCCATCCTAACATAACCATTATTACCCCACCTCCATCCTAACCATAACCATTATTACCCCACCTCCATCCTAACATAACCATTATTACCCCACCTCCATCCTAACATAACCATTATTACACCACCTCCATCCTAACATAACCATTATTACCCCACCTCCATACAGTATGTGATGGTCCAGTATGTGATGGTCCTGTATGTGATGGTCCAGTATGTGATGGTCCAGTATGTGATGGTCCAGTATGTGATGGCCCAGTATGTGATGGTCCAGTATGTGATGGTCCTGTATGTGATGGTCCAGTATGTGATGGTCCAGTATGTGATGGTCCAGTATGTGATGGCCCAGTATGTGATGGTCCAGTATGTGCCTCTGCCTCGCTTGGTCCTCTGTTCCTCTGCTTGGGTCCATGGGGATCTGATTGATGTTGATCTGTTGTGCACAGTTAGTCACTACTGGGTGAATGAAGGAGAATGTTTTGAAATGACCTGAATAAATAATAGTAGATGATTGAAGACGGTAGGTTCCTCTACTGTCCTGCACTGCTGGGATCACACTGCAGCAGCCGCACGATAGACGGGTCACTCTTCGCTCCCTCAACAAACTCCTCCAGAGACAGTTTACCTGAAGAAGCCATGGAGTAAAAAGACAGTTAGTGGCAGTTGGAGTCAGTTGGTGCACAGACAGTAGGAGGGAAACAGGGAGGAAGTAGAAAAGGCCTGAAGGAGGATTGGGATGAATTCAGTTTTTAAATCAGTTCATTCATGGAGTGATTTGAAAATGTATATATACTGTAGTTGCTCACCATCACGATTTGTGTCCATCTGTCTGAAGATCTTGTCTGTGCGTTTCTCAGGGGTTGACTCATCCTCCGGCATTTTCATGACAGAGGAAACCATCTTGTAGATCGCCTGGAGACACAGGGATAGAGAGAGGTGAGCATCTTGTAGATCGCCTGGAGACACAGGGATAGAGAGAGGTGAGCATCTTGTAGATCGCCTGGAGACACAGGGATAGAGCTCTCTCTCTCTCTCTCTCTCTCTCTCTCTCTCTTGCTTTGTCTCAGTCTCTCTCTCTCTCTCTCTCTTGCTTTGTCTCAGTCTCTCTCTCTCTCTCTCTCTCTCTCTCTCTCTGCCTCTCTAGAACACTACAGGTCTTTCCTCTTGGAGGTGAGGAGCTCACCTGTCTATCACTGTCTTACACTGGAGAGATGAGACTGTCTCACTCTGTCTTACACTGGAGAGATGAGACTGTCTCACTCTGTCGTAGACTGAGGAGATGAGCCTGTCTCACTCTGTCTTAGACTGAGGAGATGAGACTGTCTCACTCTGTCTTAGACTGAGGAGATGAATCTGTCTCACTCTGTCTTAGACTGAGGAGATGAGACTCTCACTCTGTCTTACACTGGAGAGATGAGACTGTCTCACTCTGTCTTAGACTGAGGAGATGAGCCTGTCTCACTCTGTCTTAGATTGAGGAGATTAGACAGTCTCACTCTGTCTTAGACTGAGGAGATGAGCCTGTCTCACTCTGTCTAAGACTGAGGAGATGAGACTGTCTCACTCTGTCTTACACTGGAGGGATGAGAATGTCTCACTCTGTCTTAGACTGAGGAGATGAGCCTGTCTCACTCTGTTTTAGACTGAGGAGATTAGACAGTCTCACTCTGTTTTAGACTGAGGAGATTAGACAGTCTCACTCTGTCTCACACTGAGGAGATTAGACAGTCTCACTCTGTCTTACACTGGAGAGATGAGCCTGTCTCACTCTGTCTTAGACTGAGGAGATGAGACTGTCTCACTCTGTCTTAGACTGAGGAGATGAGACTGTCTCACTAAGTCTTTCACTGAGACCTTCGCTTCTTCTAGAATAAATGCCTAGTACAATCCAGTGTTAGTGAAATTATTCTATTAGTCTATATGTAGGTCTGTGATATTACGTGATAGAAAGTGACAGATATTAAGTGATATTATGTTGTAGAAAGTGACAGACATTAAGTGATATTACGTGATAGAAAGTGAGAGATATTAAGTGATATTACGTGATAGAAAGTGACAGATATTAAGTGATATTACGTGATAGAAAGTGACAGATATTAAGTGTTATTATGTTGTAGAAAGTGACAGATATTAAGTGATATTACGTGATAGAAAGTGACAGATATTATGTGATATTAAATTATATTATGTTGTAGAAAGTGACAGATATTAAGTGATATTATGTTGTAGAAAGTGACAGATATTAAGTGATATTACGTGATAGAAAGTGACAGATATTCAGTGATATTACGTGATAGAAAGTGACAGATATTAAGTGATATTATGTTGTAGAAAGTGACAGATATTAAGTGATATTAAGTTGTAGAAAGTGACAGACATTAAGTGATATTATGTTGTAGAAAGTGACATATATTAAGTGATATTATGTTGTAGAAAGTGACAGATATTAAGTGATATTATGTTGTAGAAAGTGACAGATATTAAGTGTTATTATGTTGTAGAAAGTGACAGATATTAAGTGATATCATGTTGTAGAAAGTGACAGACATTAAGCGATATTACGTGATAGAAAGTGACAGATATTAAGTGATATTATGTTGTAGAAAGTGACAGATATTAAGTGATATTATGTTGTAGAAAGTGACAGATATTAAGTGATATTATGTTGTAGAAAGTGACAGATATTAAATTATATTATGTTGTAGAAAGTGACAGATATTAAGTGATATTATGTTGTAGAAAGTGACAGATATTTAGTGATATTATGTTGTAGAAAGTGACAGATATTAAGTGATATTATGTTGTAGAAAGTGACAGATATTAAATTATATTATGTTGTAGAAAGTGACAGACATTAAGCGATATTGAGTGACAATGCCTACTGATGATTTTGTATAATTTTTTATTTAACCTTTATTTAACTAGACAAGTCAGTTAAGAACAATTTCTTATTTCCAATGTCGGCCTAAACCGGCCAAACCCTCCCCTAACCTGGACGACGCTGTGGCAATTGTGTGCTGCCCTATGGGACTCCCGATCACGGCTGGTTGTGAACCAGGGTGTCTGTAGTGACGCCTCTAGCACTGAGATGCAGTGCCTTAGACCGCTGAGCCACTTGGGAGGCAGTGATCAAATCAAATCAAATTGTGTTGGTCACATACACGTGCTTAGCAGATGTTATTCCGGGTGTAGCGAAATGCTTGTCCTTCTAGCTCCGACAGTGCAGTAATATCTAACAAGTAATATCTAACATTTTCAAAACATACCTATACCCAAATTTGGGGCGGCAGGTAGCCTAGTGGTTAGAGTGTTGGGCCGGATCGAATCCCCGAGCTGACAAGGTAAAAGTCTGGTGTTCTGCCCCTGAACAAGGCAGTTAACCCACTGTTCCAAGGCCGTCATTGTAAATAAGAATTTGTTCTTAACTGACTTGCCTAGTTAAATAAAGGTTATATAAAAATACACACAAATCTAAGTAAGGAATGGACTAAGAATATATACATTATATATACATGGCATTGGACTAAGATACAGTGGTATAGTAAGCTTTATAGTATGCAGTATACACAGTGATTGATGATACAGTATATAAACACTATTAAGTGACTAAGTTTAAACATATGAGATGAGACATTATTAAAGTGTCTGATACAGGCAGTGATCACTGACATTGGTTCACCTGCTTCCTAACCAGTCCATTTACTGCAGGGCTCTCAATTAAATGTATATATAAAGCCCTTTTTACATCAGCAGATGTCACAGTGTTATACAGAAACCCAGCCTAAAACCCCAAACAGCAAGCAATTCAGATGTAGAAGCACGTTGGCTGGGAACAACTCCCTTTGTGTGCTGTTGTAATGTGAACATTTACCATCAGTGTTAAAATGCTTCAGTCAGCATGAAGCAGCGAAGCAACTGCTGTCTATCAGGAAGACTTCAATGGAGATTTTATGTCATGCAGCTTGGATAGGGTGCTATCTCACCCTAACCCTCTACTGTGTCTATCTCACCCTAACCCTCTACTGTGTCTATCTCACCCTAACCCTCTACCCAGTTCCAGGGGAGTCTACCCAGTTCCAGGGGAGTCTACCCAGTTCCAGGTGGATATATACCCAGTTCCAGGTGGATATATACCCAGTTCCAGGGGAATCTACCCAGTTCCAAGTGAATATACAATCTTCCAGGGGAGTCTACCCAGTTCCAGGGGAGTCTACCATGTTCCAGCTGAATCTACACAGTTCCAGGGAAATCTACCCAGTTCCAGGGGAATCTACCCAGTTCCAGGGAAATCTACCCAGTTCCAGGGGAATCTACCCAGTTCCAGGGAAATCTACCCAGTTCCAAGTGAATATACAAACTTCCAGGTTGATCTATCCAGTTCCAGGGGAGTCTACCCAGTTCCAGGGGAGTCTACCCAGTTCCAGCTGAATCTACCCAGTTCCAAGTGAATATACAAACTTCCAGGTTGATCTACCCAGTTCCAGGGGAGTCTACCCAGTTCCAGCTGAATCTACCCAGTTCCAAGTGAATATACAAACTTCCAGGTTGATCTATCCAGTTCCAGGGGAGTCTATCCAGTTCCAGCTGAATCTACCCAGTTCCAAGTGAATATACAAACTTCCAGGTTGATCTATCCAGTTCCAGGGGAGTCTATCCAGTTCCAGGGGAGTCTACCCAGTTCCAGGGGAGTCTACCCAGTTCCAGGGGAGTCTACCCAGTTCCAGGGGAGTCTACCCAGTTCCAGGGGAGTCTACCCAGTTCCAGGGGAATCTACCCAGTTCCAGGTTGATCTACCCAGTTCCAGGGGAGTCTACCCAGTTCCAGGGGAGTCTACCCAGTTCCAAGTGAATATACAAACTTCCAGGTTGATCTATCCAGTTCCAAGTGAATATACCCAGTTCCAAGGGAATATACCCAGTTCCAGGGGAATATAGATAGATAGATAGATAGGTACTTTATTGATCCCCCGGGGGGGAAATTTCATTATCAAGCAGCTACAACAAAAACACAGGGCAGGTGCAAAATGCCACAACGAAAGTACACAAAAGACAGATACACGGTACATGATACATAGAGCGGCAGCATGAAAAAGTATAGAAATACAGGATATCTGGAGTGCAAAAAAAAGCTATAAAAGGACATTGCATAGTATGAGTGGTTGGCTGAATATGTACACTATACATTGGTGGATGTTGGATGGTTAACTATACTATACAGGTTGATGGCAGAGAAATACTTCAGTAGCTAATGCGTATGATATGAGCGAGGGTAATAATAGTTTACTTAATAGACAGACTGGGTAAATGAACAGGTAGGTGAAAATTTTGCATGGTTAAATTAGCTGTACAGTTAGGTATACAGTTATATTTACAGATAAGTGAATACTTGCATGTTTACACAAACTGTACAGGTAAATGACAGGAAGAGATACTTTAATAGCTAAATGTGTGTATGATATCATTGGGGTAATAATAGTAATTCCCTTAAAATACAGTCCTTAGTGCGCAGGGTTTAATTACAGACAACTGCACTTATTGCACATTTGATATACTAAAAGCAATGAGAAAAGGTGCAACTGGCAGGATACTAATATGCATTCCCGAGTGAATGCCTAGGTCCAATAATTACTTACAATATTGCATGTGATATAATATAACAACTGTACATGGGTATGTATATACAGACCTGTATGAATAAGTAGGTCCTGAGTGGATGAGTGCTGACGGAACAGAGTTACTCACGGATGGATGCATAATTGTTAAACTAGGTCCTAGCACCCCAACAGTTCCAGATCTATGTTGCCGACGGCACGGCACCCCGGTGAGGCATTATATAGTCTCATAGCCGCCGGCAGGAAGGACCTCCTGTAGCGCTCTCTGGCACACCGTGGTGGGATCAGTCTGTGACTGAAAGAGCTCCTCTGCGTCATAACCATAGCGTGCAGAGGGTGGGTGACGTTGTCCATGATGGCCAGCAGTTTGGCCAGGATCCGTCTCTCCGCCACCTCCTCTAGAGTGTCAAGGCTCATCCCCAGGACAGAGCTAGCCTTCCTGATCAGCTTATTTACCCGAGGGGAGTCTACCCAGTTCCAGGTGGATATATACCCAGTTCCAGGTGGATATATACCCAGTTCCAGGTGGATATACCCAGTTCCAGCTGAATCTACTCAGTTCCAGGTGGATATACCCAGTTCCAGGTGGATTTATATACCCAGTTCCAGGTGGATATATATACCCAGTTCCAGGTGGATATATACCCAGTTCCAGGTGGATATATACCCAGTTCCAGGTGGATATATACCCAGTTCCAGGTGGATATATACCCAGTTCCAGGTGGATATATACCCAGTTCCAGGTGGATATATACCCAGTTCCAGGTGGATATATACCCAGTTCCAGGTGGATATATACCCAGTTCCAGGGGAATCTACCCAGTTCCATGGGAGTCTACCCAGTTCCATGGGAGTCTACCCAGTTCCATGGGAGTCTACCCAGTTCCAGGGGAGTCTACCCAGTTCCAGGTGGATATATACCCAGTTCCAGGTGGATATATACCCAGTTCCAGGTGGATATACCCAGTTCCAGCTGAATCTACTCAGTTCCAGGTGGATATACCCAGTTCCAGGTGGATTTATATACCCAGTTCCAGGTGGATATATACCCAGTTCCAGGTGGATATATACCCAGTTCCAGGTGGATATATATACCCAGTTCCAGGTGGATATATACCCAGTTCCAGGTGGATATACCCAGTTCCAGGTGGATATATACCCAGTTCCAGGTGGATATATACCCAGTTCCAGGTGGATATATACCCAGTTCCAGGTGGATATATACCCAGTTCCAGGTGGATATATACCCAGTTCCAGGTGGATATATACCCAGTTCCAGGTGGATATATACCCAGTTCCAGGTGGATATATACCCAGTTCCAGGTGGATATATATACCCAGTTCCAGGTGGATATATACCCAGTTCCAGGTGGATATATACCCAGTTCCAGGTGGATATATACCCAGTTCCAGGTGGATATATACCCAGTTCCAGGTGGATATATACCCAGTTCCAGGTGGATATATACCCAGTTCCAGGTGGATATATACCCAGTTCCAGGTGGATATATACCCAGTTCCAGGTGGATATATACCCAGTTCCAGGTGGATATATACCCAGTTCCAGGTGGATATATACCCAGTTCCAGGTGGATATATACCCAGTTCCAGGGGAATCTACCCAGTTCCAAGTGAATATACAAACTTCCAGGTTGATCTATCCAGTTCCAGGGGAGTCTACCCAGTTCCAGGGGAGTCTACCCAGTTCCAGTACAGACAACGCACCTACAGACAACACACTACACATACAACGCACCTACAGACAACACACTACACAGACAACTCACCTACAGACAACGCACCTACAGACAACGCACTACACATACAACTCACCTACAGACAACGCACTACACAGACAACGCACCTACAGACAACACACCTACAGACAACACACCTACAGACAACGCACTACACAGACAACGCACTACACAGACAACGCACTACACAGACAACGCACTACACAGACAACGCACTACACAGACAACGCACTACACAGACAACGCACTACACAGACAACGCACTACACATACAATGATCCACAACGCAGGTGGACGAAATGTGAACATAAATAGAATCCCCAATTAGAGACAACTCAAGACAGCTGCCTCTAATTGGGGATCAATCAAACCCAACACAAAACTCCCTGAATGTCAGGACCTGACTGTGGCCATACTGCTCCCTCTAGAGGGAGTCAGAGACCTGGCCTCAGTCAGGACCTTACAAATGTACTGTGTTAAATGAGGCCTCTTCTCCTGGTTAAAATAGTGACTATATCCCCCGTGCATCTCGTGAAAGTGGAGGTGTTGCTAACATTTAATACAGCAAATTCAAATTCCCCTCCCCCAAAAAATTACTGCCTTTTCGTTTTTGACTAGTCATGAAATCTATGCAGCCTACTCAATCACTTTGTATAGCTACTGTTTACAGGCCTCCTGGGCCTTATACAGAGTTCCTTACTGAGTTCTCTGAATTCCTATCAGACCTTGTAGTCGTGGCAGATAATTTTCACATTTTTGTGGACTTCAATATTCACATGGAAAAGTCCACAGACCCACTACAAAAGACTTTCGGAGCCATCATTGTCTCAGTTTTGTCCAACATGTCTCCGGACCTACTCATTGCCACAGTCATACCCTGGATCTAGTTCTGGCCCGTGGAATAAATATTGTGGATCTAAATGTTTTTCCTCATAATCCTGGACTATCGGACCATTTTATTACGTTTACAATCGTAACAAATAATTTGCTCAGACCCCAACCAAGGATCATCAAAAGCCGTGCTATAAATTCTCAGACAACCCAAAGATTCCTAGATGCTCTTCCAGACTCCCTCCACCTATCCAAGGACGTCGGAGTACAAAAATCAGTTAAACACCTAACTGAAGATATACATTTAACCTTACGTAATACCCTTGATGCAGTCGCACCCCTAAAAACAAAAAAATATTTGTCACAAGTAATTTGCTCCCTGGTACACAGAAAATACCAGAGCCCTGAAGCAAGCTTCCAGTAAACTGGAAGGGAAATGGCGCTCCACCAAACTGGAAGTCTTCCTACTAGCTTGGAAAGAAAGTACAGTGCAATATGGAAAAGTCCTCACTGCTGCTCCATCATCCTATTTTTCCAACCTAATTGAGGAGAATAAGAACAATCCTACATTTCTATTTGATACTGTTGCAAAGCTAACTAAAAAGCAGCATTCCCCAAGAGAGGATGCCTTTCACTTCAGCAGTGATGAATTCATGAACTTCTTTTGTCCTGCACAAAACTTTTTAAAGTTTTTTAATCCTGTATCTCTTGACACATTCATGAAAATAGTAATGGCCTCTAAACCTTCAAGCTGCATACAGCTTATATAGGTGCATCCCTATTCCAACTAAACTACTGAAAGAGCTACTTCCTGTGCTTGGCCCTCCTATGTTGAACAAATCAATTGTAAGTTTCGGTGTTTCTCAAGGTTCCGTTTTAGGACCACTATTGTTTTCACTATATATTCTACCTCTTGGTGATGTCATTTGTAGTCTTGGAAAGACCCTGCTTCATTCTCCCAGCATGCTAAGTGTAATTAGTTAGAACCTGTAAGCTGTGTTGGTTCTGTCTGTCTGTCCTAATTAGTTAGTAAGATACCTATTCTGTGTCAACTGGTAATTAGCTTAAGAAGTGTTAGTGATTGCTACCCATTCAAAGTGGGTGCAGGTCCATCCACTTCTTTTGTTCTCTGCAGATTACAATTTAATAGGAGGGGAGTGGCTACATCTGTGCTAGGCAATTAGCTTAGTGTTATTAGCACATCCTTCTTGTTCAGTGGCAGCTGTTCGCAGCAGACTGTCCCTGAAACAAAGACAGTTCTGCTGAGTTGTTCTGCGGGAGTTAGTTGAGGAAGGTAAGTGAGGGAGGCCCCGCTCTCTCGCTTGCCCATATGTTTAGTTAATGTTATTCCCATCTCTTTTGCATTATTGTATCCTTTTCTGTAGCCTGTCAACTATGTGTCTGTCTATCCCTGTTCTCTCCTCTCTGTACAGGTCAACTATGTGTCTGTCTATCCCTGTTCTCTCCTCTCTGTACAGACCAACTATGTGTCTGTCTATCCCTGTTCTCTCCTCTCTGTACAGGTCAACTATGTGTCTGTCTATCCCTGTTCTCTCCTCTCTGTACAGGTCAACTATGTGTCTGTCTATCCCTGTTCTCTCCTCTCTGTACAGACCAACTCTGTGTCTGTCTATCCCTGTTCTCTCCTCTCTGTACAGGCCATACAAACGCTTCACACCGCATGGCTGCAACCACTCTAATCTGCTGGTCCCTGCGCACACAACCCACGTGGAGTTCCAGGTCTCCGGCCTGCGGCCAACAAGGCAGAGTTCATCTCAGCCTATGCTGCCCTCCAGTCCCTTGACTTCTTGGCGCTGACGGAAACATGGATTACCACAGAAAACACTGCTACTCCTACTGCTCTTTCCTCGTCTGATCAGGTCAGCAGCACGACCAGGTGGACTGGGGACAGCTAGGAGTCATGAGAGCAGATGGTCCTGAAGCATGGTCCTAGGGCTCAGGTCCTCCGGGAGGAGAAGTAGAGTGGGAGAGAGAGAGAATTAGAGGGAGCATACTTAAATTCACACAAGACACCGGATAATAACATCAGATTTAACAAACTGACCCTAGTCCCCCGGCACATAGACTATTGCAGCATAGATACTGGAGGCTGATACAGGGGGGGTCGGGAGACACTGTGGCCCCTTCCAACAATACCCCCGACAATCCCCCTGGATAGGGCCAACCAGGCAAGATATAACCCCACCCACTCTGCCAAAGCACAGCCCCCACACCAATAGAGGGATATCAACAACCACCAACTTACTACCCTGAGACAAGGCTGAGTATAGCCCACGAAAGATCCCCTCCACTGCACAAGCCAGAGGGAGCGACAAACTGGACAGGAAGTGACGCTCCCCTTCTAGGGATGGCATGGAAAGCACCAGTAAGCCAGTGACTCAGCCCCCGTAATAGGGTCAGAGGCAGAGAATCCCAATGGAGAGACGGGAACCGGCCAGGCAGAGACGGCAAGGGTGGTTCGTCGCTCCATTGCCTTGCCGTTCACCCTTGCACCCCTGGGCCAGACTACACTCAGTAATAGGACATACTGAAGAGGTGAGTCTTCAGTAAAGACTTAAAGGTTGAGACGGAGTCTGCGTCTCTCACATGGATAGGCAGACCATTCCATAAAAATTGAGCTCTATAGGAGAAAGCCCTGCCTCCAGCTGTTTGCTTAGAAATTCTAGACCATTTCCGGAGACCTTCTCCCTTACCTCACCTTACTCATCAACTCATCCTTGACCACTGGCTGTGTCCCTTCCGTCTTCAAGAGGGCAAGAGTTGCACCCCTCCTCAAAAAACCTACACTCGATCGCTCCGATGTCAACAACTACAGACCAGTATCCCTTCTTTCTTTTCTCTCAAACTCTTGAGTGTGCCGTCTCTAACCAACTCTCCTGCTATCTCTCTCGGAATTACCTTCTTGATTCTAACCAATCAGGTTTCAGATCCTCCTCTCCACCCTCTCCGAATTGGGCATCTCCGGCGCTATACACTCTTGGATTTGCGTCCTACCTGACAGGTCACTCCTATCAGGTGGCGTGGTGAGAATCTGTCTTCGCACCACGTGCGCTCACCACTGGTGTCCCCCAGGGCTCAGTTCTAGGCCCTCTCCTATTCTCTCTATACACCAAGTCACTTGGCTCTGTCATATCCTCACATGGTCTCTCCTATCATTGCTACGCAGACGACACTCAATACATTTTCTCCTTTCCCCCTTCTGATAACCAGGTGGTGAATCGCATCTCTGCATGCCTGGCAGACATATCAGTTTGGATGTCGGATCACCACCTCAAGCTGAACCTCGGCAAGATGGCGGAGCTGCTCTTCCTCCTGGGGAAGGACTGCCCGCTCCATGATCTCACCATCACGGTTGACAACTCCATTGTGTCCTCCTCCCAGAGTGCAAAGAACCTTGGTGTGACCCTGGACAACACCCTGTTGTTCTCTGCAAACATAAAAATGGTGACCCGATCCTGCAGGTTCATGCTCTACAACATTCACAGAGTACGACCCTACCTTACACAGAAAGCAGCACAGGTCCTAATCCAGACACTTGTCATCTCCTGTCTGGATTACTGCAACTCTCTGTTGGCTGGGCTCCTGCCTGCACCATTAAACACCTACAACTTATCCAGAACGCTGCAGCCCGTCTGGTGTTCAACCTTCCCAAGTTCTCTCATGTCACCCCGCTCCTACGCACACTCCACTGGCTTCCAGTAGAACCCTACCTCTTTAAGGAATACCTGGAATAGTATAACAGTAATCCTTCTAAACCCTCATTTAATAAAAAAATATAAAATATAAAATGTACTTACTGTGATGGAGATGTGGTTGTCCCACTGGCTATTCTAAGTTGAATACACCAATTTGTAAGTTGCTCTGGATAAGAGCGTCTGCTAAATGACTAAAATGTAAAATGTAGTTCGGAAACACAATGTTAACTTCCATTGCTATGCGGACGACATACAGCTGTACATTTTGATGAAACATGGTGATGCACCAAAATTGCCCTGGAAGCCTGTGTTTCAGACATAAGGAAGTGGATGGCGGCAAATGTTTTACTTTTAAATTCTGACAAAACAGAGATGCTAGTTCTAGGTCCCAAGAAACAAAGAGATCTGCTTTTGGATCTGACAATTAATCTTGATGGTTGTACAGTCGTCCCACAAAAAACTGTGAAGGACCTTGGCATTACTCTGGACTCTGATCTATCTTTTAACAAACATATCAAGAATATTTCAAGGACAGATTTTTTCCTTCTTCGTAACCCGGATAAAGCACTAAATAAACTTCAATTAGTGCTAAACACGGCTGCTAGAATCCTGACTAGAAATGTGATCATATTACTCCCGTGCTAGCCTCTACACTGGCTTCCTGCTAAGGCTATGGCTGATTTCAAAGTTTTACTGCTAACCTACAAAGCATTACATGGGCTTGCTCCTACCCATTTCTCAGGTTTGGTCCTGCTGTACATACCTACACGTACGCTCCGATCACAAGACGCAGGCCTCCTTATTGTCCCTAGAATTTCTAAGCAAACAGCTGGAGGCAGGGCTTTCTCCTATAGAGCTCAATTTTTATGGAATGGTCTGCCTATCCATGTGAGAGACGCAGACTCGGTCTGGACCTTTAAGTCTTTACTGAAGACTCATCTCTTCAGTAGGTCCTATGATTGAGTGTATTCTGGCCCAGGGGTGCGAAGGTGAACTGCAAGGCACTGGAGTGACAAACCACCCTTGCCGTCTCTGCCTGGCCGGCACCCCACTCTCCACTGGGATTCTCTGCCTCTGACCCTATTACGGGGGCTGAGTCACTGGCTTACTGGTGCTCTCCCATGCCATCACTAGTAGGGGTGCGTCATTTGAGTGACTGACGTGTCCTTCCTCTCTGGTTTGTCGCCCCCTTTGGCTTGTACGTTGGAGGAGATCTTCGTGGACTATACTCAGCCTTGTCTCAGGGTAATAGGTTGATGGTCTGTCTATCCTTCTGGTGGTGTGGGGGCTGTGCTTTGGCAAAGTGGGTGGAGTTATATCCTGGCTGGTTGGGCCCCACCCCCGTCTCAGCCTCCAGTATCTATGCTGCAATAGTCTATGTGCCGGGGGGCTAGGGTCAGTCTGTTATATCTGGTGTAATTCTTCTGTATTATTTGGTTCCAGTGTGAATTTAAGTATGCTCCCTCTAATTCTCTCTCTCTCCCACTCTACTTCTCCTCCCGGAGGACCTGAGCCCTAGGACCATGCTTCACGACTACCTGGCCTGATGACTCCTAGCTGTCCCCAGTCCACCTGGTCGTGCTGCTGCACCGGTTTCATCTCTTCTGCCTGCGGCGATGGAACCCTGACCTGTTCACTGGACGTGCTACCTTGTCCCGGACCTGCTGTCTACCGCATCTGCTGTCTCGACCTCTGAATGCTTGTGATCTATGAACATTTGAGCATCTTGAAGAACAATCTGAACTTAATGGCAATGCACTCTTATAATCTCCACCCGCAAAAAGCAAGAAGAGGACTGGCCGCCCACTCAGAGCCTGGTTCCTCTCTAGGTTTCTTCCTAGGTTCCTGCCTTTCTACTGAGTTGTTCCTAGCCACCGCGCTTCTACATCTGCATCGCTTGATGTTTGGGGTTTTAGGCTGGGTTTCTGTATAGCACTTTGTGACATTGGCTGATATAAAAATGACTTTATAAATCAATTTGATTGATTGATTGATTGATTCCAGGTGGATATACCCAGTTCCAGGTGGATCTAAACAGTTCCAGGTGGATCTAAACAGTTACAGGTGGAGCTACCCAGTTCCAGGTGGATTGACGTCAACTTGGACGTATCACAGGGAAAGTTAACTAACTGACTGACCAGCTGCCAGATTCCTAGATTTTTAAAGCCGATGTCGTAGAGCTCTGACTCTGAGCTCTGACCAAATTACCAAGAAGAGACAACTAATGAAGAATGGGATTATGGTTAGGGCCAAGTGCTCAACTTAAGATAGCAGCCCTGGACTGGGGTGATGTAAGTGGCATGTGAAGAGGATTGGAATGGCCTGTGGTGTGCAGCAGGGTCAGACCACACCACCAGATCATAGGGGTAGTCTAGTCCCACAGAAACACCATAGGGGTGGTATAGTAACACCATAGGGGTAGTATAGTAACACCATAGGGGTGGTATAGTAACACCATAGGGGTAGTATAGTAACACCATAGGGGTGGTATAGTAACACCATATGGGTAGTATAGTAACACCATAGGGGTAGTATAGTAACACCATATGGGTAGTATAGTAACACCATAGGGGTGGTATAGTAACACCATTGGGGTGGTATAGTAACACCATAGGGGTGGTATCGTAACACCATATGGGTAGTATAGTAACACCATAGGGGTGGTATAGTAACACCATAGGGGTAGTATAGTAACACCATATGGGTAGTATAGTAACACCATAGGGGTAGTATAGTAACACCATAGGGGTGGTATAGTAACACCATAGGGGTGGTATAGTAACACCATAGGGGTGGTATAGTAACACCATAGGGGTAGTATAGTAACACCATAGGGGTGGTATAGTAACACCATAGGGGTAGTATAGTAACACCATAGGGGTGGTATAGTAACACCATAGGGGTGGTATAGTAACACCACAGGGGTAGTATAGTAACACCATAGGGGTTAAAGCCAGACTGGTTTAGCTGGTGTGATGATTTCCTGTGTGAGGGATTCACTCATATGGATACACTACTGCACAAGGATATAATAGATAGACATATAGAGACAGATAGACAGACAGACAGACAGACAGACAGACAGACAGACAGACTGACTGACTGGCTGACTGACTGACTGACCTGCACAATCTCCAGCATCTCTGCCTTGCTAATGTATCCGTTCCCGTCCAGGTCGTACATGCTGAAGGCCCACTTCAGTTTTTGGTCCAGGCGGCCACGAGATGTGACGCTCAGAGCAATGATGAACTCCCTGAAGTCTATCGTCCCGTCCCCATTGGCATCGAAGGTGCGGAAGACGTGCTCGGCGAACTTGGAGGCGTCTCCGTAGGGGAAGAAGTTACCGTAGATCTTCTTGAACTCCTCCATGGAGAGGGCTCCGCTGGGGCAGTCCCTCAGGAAGCCCTTGTACCACTCCTGGATCTCAGCTTCGGTAAAGTCTGTACTCTCCAGCAGATCCTGCATCACCTCTGGGCGGAGTTTGCTGTTCTGCTTCCCCATTTTAGATGTTTTGGTGGTTTTAGCTGTGGAGGGAGAGGAAGGGTTAAGAGAGAGAGAGGAAGAGGTAAGAGAGAGAGAGGAAGGGGTAAGAGAGAGAGGAAGGGGTAAGAGAGAGAGAGGAAGGGGTAAGAGAGAGAGGAAGGGGTAAGAGAGAGAGAGGAAGGGGTAAGAGAGAGAGGAAGGGGTAAGAGAGAGGAAGGAGTAAGAGGAAGAGGAAGGGGTAAGAGAGAGAGGAAGGGATAAGAGGAAGAGGAAGGGGTAAGAGAAAGAGGAAGGGGTAAGAGAGAGGAAGGGGTAAGAGGAAGAGGAAGGGGTAAGAGAGAGAGGAAGGGGTAAGAGGAAGAGGAAGGGGTAAGAGAGAGAGGAAGGGGTAAGAGAGAGAGGAAGGGGTAAGAGGAAGAGGAAGGTGTAAGAGAAAGAGGAAGGGGTAAGAGAGAGGAAGGGGTAAGAGGAAGAGGAAGGGGTAAGAGAGAGAGGAAGGGGTAAGAGGAAGAGGAAGGGGTAAGAGGAAGAGGAAGGGGTAAGAGAGAGAGGAAGGGGTAAGAGGAAGAGGAAGGTGTAAGAGAGAGAGGAAGGGATAAAAGAGAGAGGAAGGGGTAAGAGAGAGAGATTAGTTGTCATTCAGCTGTTCAACTGAGCTTCTTCAATGGGTCAGAGAGAGAGAAATACCTATACCTCATCTAAAGGAACAGTTCAGGACAAAGGACATGATAGCACCAGGTATAAACGGGGCTACATAGGTACTGAGAAAAAGGACATGATAGCACCAGGTATAAACGGGGCTACATAGGTACTGAGAAAAAGGACATGATAGCACCAGGTATAAACGGGGCTACATAGGTACTGAGAAAAAGGACATGATAGCACCAGGTATAAACGGTGCTACATAGGTACTGAGAAAAAGGACATGATAGCACCAGGTATAAACGGGGCTACATAGGTACTGAGAAAAAGGACATGATAGCACCAGGTATAAACGGGGCTACATAGGTACTGATAAACTCACTACACTGACATAAACAAACACACGTTTCTAGTAGCTGAACTTTCCACTGGACGACCACAGACACATCTCGTGGTTTTCCTCTGCAGCGCTGCACGCCTACAGAATCAGATGCACCTGAACACTTCCTGCTCACTGCAGCTACTCTCAGGTTTCTGTCTCTTCTGGCTTCTTAGCACATAGATGCACCAGATAAACAGTCATGTCTCATCTAGAAACTCCTACGATAGGCAGTGATGTCGTTTCAGGACATGGCAAACAGCAGATCTGTGTGTTCTAAGGCCTGCCCTCTGCTGTGTGTCTTTCTCTCCTGTCACTGTGGAGTTCGTAGTCTGTTCTAATAGAAGTCTAAACGGCCATTCAACACTCACAGCACCCTTGGCATCAAAATCAAAACCTCCTAGTCTAAAAATCACTGCATTATAGATTCATCCAGCAGCATTGTACAACTCAGGCTCATGCTTAGAGAGCAGAATGCGGTTGTTGACCTAAAAATGAAGTGGACAGTCCTTTTCCCCTGCAATTTAACAGCGCCCCCTCCCTGCGCCATATTAGCAAGAGATGCTTATGTTTTAAAGAGCGAGGGCCATTCTAAGAGCTGCTCTAAACCAACCTGATAGAAGTCTAAGAGCTGCTCTAAACCAACCTGATAGAAGTCTAAGAGCTGCTCTAAACCAACCTGATAGAAGTCTAAGAGCTGCTCTAAACCAACCTGATAGAAGTCTAAGAGCTGCTCTAAACCAACCTGATAGAAGTCTAAGAGCTGCTCTAAACCAACCTGATAGAAGTCTAAGAGCTGCTCTAAACCAACCTGATAGAAGTCTAAGAGCTGCTCTAAACCAACCTGATAGAAGTCTAAGAGCTGCTCTAAACCAACCTGATAGAAGTCTAAGAGCTGCTCTAAACCAACCTGATAGAAGTCTAAGAGTTGCTCTGACCCAACCTGATAGAAGTCTAAGAGCTGCTCTGACCCAACCTGATAGAAGTCTTAGAGCTGCTCTGACCCAACCTGATAGAAGTCTAAGAGCTGCTCTGACCCAACCTGATAGAAGTCTTAGAGCTGCTCTGACCCAACCTGATAGAAGTCTAAGAGCTGCTCTGACCCAACCTGATAGAAGTCTAAGAGCTGCTCTGACCCAACCTGATAGAAGTCTAAGAGCTGCTCTGACCCAACCTGATAGAAGTCTAAGAGCTGCTCTGACCCAACCTGATAGAAATCTAAGAGCTGCTCTGACCCAACCTGATAGAAGTCTAAGACCTGCTCTGACCCAACCTGATAGAAGTCTAAGAGCTGCTCTGACCCAACCTGATAGAAGTCTAAGAGCTGCTCTGACCCAACCTGATAGAAGTCTAAGAGCTGCTCTGACCCAACCTGATAGAAGTCTAAGAGCTGCTCTGACCCAACCTGATAGAAGTCTTAGAGCTGCTCTGACCCAACCTGATAGAAGTCTAAGAGCTGCTCTGACCCAACCTGATAGAAGTCTTAGAGCTGCTCTGACCCAACCTGATAAAAGTCTAGGAGCTGCTCTAAACCAACCTGATAGAAGTCTTAGAGCTGCTCTGACTCAACCTGACTCGACCTGATAGAAGTCTAAGGAGTCAAAACAAGCTGACCAACCAGGACATTATTAGATGCTGTAAACTGAATTCATCAAGATATTTTATATGCAGTGCTTAATTTCATCTGGATCCTACCGGAACAGGACCAAGAACCTCTCTATTTTGAACTTTTTCGTTACAGAACCTGTTCGGATCTGGTTCCTCGCAAAAATTATACTAAAATAATTATCAAAGTTAATTTCAGTTTCCTTTATGATTATCTCTGCTCTGATAGACATAAGACTGCAACTCTTTATTTATGTCACCTTGATTTAACCAGGTAGGTTTTATTTCACCTTGATTTAACCAGGTAGGTTTTATTTCACCTTTATTTAACCAGGTAGGCCATTTGAGAACAAGTTCTCATTTACAACTGTGACCTGGCCAAGACAAAGCATAGAAGTGCGACAAAAACAACACAGAGTTACACATGAGAATAAAACAAACGTACAGTCAATAACACAATAGAAAATCTATATACAGTGTGTGTAAATGTAGTTAGATTAGGAAGATTAGTAAGATTAGCAATAAATAGGCCATAGTGGTGAAATAATTACAATTTAGCATTATCACTGGAGTGATAGATGTGCAGATGATGATGTGCAAATAGAGATACTGGGGTGCAAATGAGCAAAAATAACAATATGGGGATGAGGTAGTAGGGTGGGCTATTTACAGAAGGGCTATATACAGGTGCAGTGATCGATAAGCAGCTCTGACAGCTGATGCTTAAAGTTATTGAGGGAGATGGTAGTCTCCAGCTTCAAGGATTTTTGCAATTCGTTCCAGTCATTGGTAGCAGAGAACTGGAAGGAATGGCGGACAAAGCAGGTGTTGGCTTTGGGGATGAACAGTGAAATATACATGCTGGAGCGCATGCTACGGGTGGGTGTTGCTATGGTGACCAGCGAGCTGAGATAAGGCAGGGATTTACCTAGTAAAGACTTATAGATGACCTGGAGCCAGTGGGTTTGGCGACGAATATATAGTGAAGGCCAGCCAACGAGAGAATACAGGTCGCAGTGGTGAGTAGTATATGAGGCTTTGGTAACAAAACGGATGGCACTGTGATAGACTACATCCAATTTACTGAGTAGAGTGTTGGAGGCTATTTTGTAAATGACATCGCCAAAGTCAAGGATCGGTAGGATAGTCAGTTTTACAAGGGCATGTTTGGCAGCATGAGTGAAGGAGGCTTTGTTGCGAAATAGGAAGCCGATTCTAGTTTTAATTTTGGATTGGAGATGGTTAATGTGAGTCTGGAAGGAGAGTTTACAGTATAACCAGACACCTAGGTATTTGTAGGTGTCCACGTATTCTAAGTCAGACCCGTCCAGAGTAGTGATGATAGTCCGGTGGGCGGGTGCGGGCAGCGTTCGATTGAAAAGCATGCATTTAGTTTTACAAGCATTTAAGAGCAGTTGGAGCCACGGAAGGAGTGTTGTATGGCATTTAAGCTTGTTTGAAGGTTTGTTAACACAGTGTCCAAAGAGGGGCCAGATGTATACAGAATGGTGTCGTCTGCGTAGAGATGGATCAGAGAGTCACCAGCAGCGAGAGCAACATCATTGATGTATATAGAGAATAGAGTCGCCCCAAGAATTGAACCCTGTGGCCCCATAGAAACTGCCAGAGGACCGGACAACAGGCCCTCCGATTTGACACACTGAACTCTATCTGAGAAGTAGTTGTTGAACCAGGTGAGGCAGTGATTTGAGAAACCAAGGCTGTTGAGTCTGCCAATAAGAAAGCGGTGATTTACAGAGTCGAAAGCCTTGGCCAGGTCGATGAAGATGGCTGCACAGTACTGTCTTTTATCTATGGCGGTTATGATATCGTTTAGTACCTTGAGCGTGGCTGAGGTGCACCCATGACCAGCTTGGAAACCAGATTGCATAGCAAAGAAGGTACGGTGGGATTCGAAGTGGTCAGTGATCTGTTTGTTAACTTGGCTTTCGAAGACTTTGGAAAGGCAGGGCAGGATGGATCAATCAATCAATCAAATGTTATTTCTGAAGCGCTTTTTACATCAGCCGATGTCACAAAGTGCTATACAGAAACCCAGCCTAAAACCCCAAACAGCAAGTAATGCAGATGTAGAAGCACGGTGGCTAGGAAAAACTCCCTAGAAAGGCAAAACCTAGGAAGAAGAGAGGAACCAGGCTCTGAGGGGTGGCCAGTCCTCTTCTGGCTGTGCCGGGTGGAGATTATAACAATTCATGGCCATTAAGGCCAGCCCTTTCTCCAAGATGTTCAAATGTTCATAGATGACCAGCAGGGTCAAATAATAATAAAAGTAGTTGTGGAGGTTGCAACAGGTAAATACATCAGGAGTGAATGTCACTTGGTTTTTCAGTGCAATAGAGCGCAGGTCCGGTAGAGCGAGAGCGAGATGAAAACAGCAGGTCTGGGACAGGGTGGCACGTCCAATGAACAGGTCAGGGTTCCATAACCGCAGGCAGAAGAGTTGAAACCGGTGCAGCAGCACGACCAGGTGGACTGGGGACAACTAGGAGTCATCAGGGCAGGTGGTCCTGAAGCATGGTTCTCCGGGTAGAGTGGGAGAGAGAGAGAATTAGAGGGAGCATACTTAAATTCACACAAGACACTGGATAATAACATCAGATTTAACAAACTGACCCTAGCCCCCCGGCACATAGACTATTGCAGCATAGATACTGGAGGCTGAGACAGGGGGGGTCAGGAGACACTGTGGCCCCCTCCGACAATACCCAGACAATAACCCCCGGACAGGGCCAAACCAGGCAGGATATAACCTCACCCACTCTGCCAAGCACAGCCCCTACACCAGGTCTGTAACAGCTTGGGTCTAGAGTGTCTTCCCCTTTGAAGAGGGGGATGACCGCGGCAGCTTTCCAATCGCTAGGGGTCTCAGACGATACGAAAGAGAGGTTGAACAGGCTAGTAATAGGGGTTGCAACAATTTCTGCAGATAATTTTAGAAAGAAAGGGTCCAGATTTGTCTAGCCCAGCAGATTTGTAGGGGTCCAGATTTTGCAGCTCTTTCAGAACATCAACTATCTGGATTTGGGAGGAGAAGCGGGGTGGGGGGGGTCTTGGGCAGGTTGTTGCGGGGGGGTGCAGAGCTGTTGGCCGGGGTAGGGGTAGCCAGGTGGAAAGCATGGCCAGCCGTAGCAAAATGATAATCGTAGATTTATCGGTGGTGACAGTGTTTCCTAGCCTCAGTGCAGTGGGCAGCTGGGAGGAGGTGCTCTTATTCTCCATGGACTTTACAGTGTCCCAGAACTTTTTGGAATTAGTACTACAGGATGCAAATTTCTGTTTGAAAAAGCTGGCCTTTGCTTTTCTAACTGACTGTGTATATTTGTTCCTGACTTCCCTGAATAGCTGCATATCGCGGGGGCTATTCGATGCTAATGCAGTGCGCCACAGGATGTTTTTGTGTTGGTCTAGGGCAGTCAGGTCTGGAGTGAACCAAGGGCTATATCTATTCTTAGTTTTTTTTTTATTGAATGGGGCATGCTTTTTTAAGATGGAGAGGAAAGAAATTTTAAAGAACAACCAGAAATCCACTACTGGCAGGTCAATATCCTTCCAGGATACCTGGGCCAGATCGAATAGAAAGGCCTGCTCGCAGAAGTGTTTTAGGGAGCGTTTGACAGTGATAAGGGGTGGTCGTTTGACCGCGGACCCATTACGAACGCAGGCAATGAGGCAGTGATCGCTGAGATCCTGGTTGAAAAGAGATGAGGTGTATTTGGAGGACAAGTTAGTCAGGATGATATCTATGATGGTGCCCATGTTTACGGATTTAGGGTTGTACCTGGTGGGTTCCTTGATAATTTGTGTGAGATTAAGGGCATCTATCTTAGATTGAAGGACAGCCGGGGTGTTAAGCATATCCCAGTTTAAGTCACCTAACAGTACAAACTCTGAAGATAGATGGAGGGCAATCAATTCACATATGGAGTCCAGGGCACAGCTGGGGGCTGAGGGGGGTCTGTAACAGGCGGCAACAATGAGAGACTTATTTCTGGAAAGGTGGAGTTTTAAAAGTAGAAGCTCAAACTGTTTGGGCACTGACCTGGATAGTATGACATACAGTGGGGAGAACAAGTATTTGATACACTGCCGATTTTGCAGGTTTTCCTACTTACAAAGCATGTAGAGGTCTGTAATTTTTATCAAAGGTACACTTCAACTGTGAGAGACGGAATCTAAAACAAAAATCCAGAAAATCACATTGTATGATCTTTAAATAATTAATTTGCATTTTATTGCATGACATAAGTATTTGATCACCTACCAACCAGTAAGAATTCCGGCTCTCACAGACCTGTTAGTTTTTCTTTAAGAAGCCCTCCTGTTCTCCACTACCTTCTCATTACCTGTATTAACTGCACCTGTTTGAACTCGTTACCTGTATAAAAGACACCTATCCACACACTCAATCAAACAGACTCCAACCTCTCCACAATGGCCAAGACCAGAGAGCTGTGTAAGGACATCAGGGATACAATTGTAGACCTGCACATGGCTGGGATGGGCTACAGGACAATAGGCAAGCAGCTTGGTGAGAGGGCAACAACTGTTGGCGCAATTATTAGAAAATGGAAGAAGTTCAAGATGACGGTCAATTTCCCTCGGTCTGGGGCACCATGCAAGATCTCACCTCGTGGGGCATCAATGATCATGAGGAAGGTGAGGGATCAGCCCAGAACTATACGGCAGGACCTGGTCAATGACCTGAAGAGAGCTGGGACCACAGTCTCAAAGAAAACCATTAGTAACACACTACGCCGTCATGTATTAAAATCCTGCAGCGCACGCAAGGTCCCCCTGCTCAAGCCAGCGCATGTCCAGGCCCGTCTGAAGTTTGCCAATGACCATCTGGATGATCCAGAGGAGGAATGGGAGAAGGTCATGTGGTCTGATGAGACAAAAATAGAGCGTTTTGGTCTAAACTCCACTCGACGTGTTTGTAGGAAAAAGAAGGATGAGTACAACCCCAAGAACACCATCCCAACCGTGAAGCATGGAGGTGGAAACATCATTCTTTGGGGATGCTTTTCTGCAAAGGGGACAGGACGACTGCACCGTATTGAGGGGAGGATGGATGGGGCCATGTATCGCGAGATCTTGGCCAACAACCTCCTTCCCTCAGTAAGAGCATTGAAGATGGGTCGTGGCTGGGTCTTCCAGCATGAAAACGACCCGAAACACACAGCCAAGGCAACTAAGGAGTGGCTCCGTAAGAAGCATCTCAAGGTCCTGGAGTGGCCTAGCCAGTCTCCAGACCTGAACCCAATAGAAAATCTTTGGAGGGAGCTGAAAGTCCTTATTGCCCAGCGACAGCCCCGAAACCTGAAGGATCTGGAGAAGGTCTGTATGGAGGAGAAGGCCAAAATCCCTGCTGCAGTGTGTGAAAACCTGGTCAAGAACTACAGGAAACGTAGGATCTCTGTAATTGCAAACAAAGGTTTCTGTACCAAATATTAAGTTCTGCTTTTCTGATGTATCAAATACTTATGTCGTGCAATAAAATGCAAATGAATTACTTAAAAATCATACAATGTGATTTTCTGGATTTTTGTTTTAGATTCCGTCACTCACAGTTGAAGAGTACCTATGATAAAAATTACAGAAATCAATGAAATAATTCAGAATAGCCTACTACACCATGAGAAGGCCTATAATTTACCCTCAGAGAATCAATAGCTTCTTTTAAAATAGCCTAGCTATGGAGTGCAGCCCAGTAACAGGGAATAGTCTAGAGTCAGGAATGCGCAGCAAATCTGTCAGTGAACATCATGCAGACAAAACAGGCCTTTACAATATTTAAAATACAATCGTGGGTTGGAAAGCAAATGTCTCCTACTGAAAAGAAAAGAGAAAACTATCATCTCTGTGCTGTTGGCCAAAATATTTGATCAATTTTCAAACATTGTTTTACAATGTAAAACATGAGAAAGATAGGCTATTGGCATGAACGCATCAACCATCACCAGCGAGTGAGTGGTGCATTTTAGTGGTCACATACACGTGTTTAGCAGATGTTATTGCCGGTGTAGTGAAATGCTTGTGCTTCTAGCTCCGACAATGCAGTAATATCTAACATTTACACAACATATACCCATTAATCTAAGTAACGAATGGAAGAGAGGCATGGACTAAGATACAGTAGAATAGTATAGAATACAGTATATACACATATGGACTAAGATACAGTAGAATAGTATAGAATACAGTATATACATATGGACTAAGATACAGTAGAATAGTATAGAATACAGTATATACATATGGACTAAGATACAGTAGAATAGTATAGAATACAGTATATACATATGGACTAAGATACAGTAGAATAGTATAGAATACAGTATATACATATGGACTAAGATACAGTAGAATAGTATAGAATACAGTATATACATATGGACTAAGATACAGTAGAATAGTATAGAATACAGTATATACATATGGACTAAGATACAGTAGTATAGTATAGAATACAGTATATACATATGGACTAAGATACAGTAGAATAGTATAGAATACAGTTTATACATATGGACTAAGATACAGTAGAATAGTATACAATACAGTATATACATATGGACTAAGATACAGTAGAATAGTATATAATACAGTATATACATATGGACTAAGATACAGTAGAATAGTATACAATACAGTATATACATATGGACTAAGATACAGTAGTATAGTATAGAATACAGTATATAATATGGACTAAGATACAGTAGAATAGTATAGAATACAGTATATACATATGGACTAAGATACAGTAGAATAGTATAGAATACAGTATATACATATGGACTAAGATACAGTAGAATAGTATACAATACAGTATATACATATGGACTAAGATACAGTAGAATAGTATAGAATACAGTATATATACATATGGACTAAGATACAGTAGGATAGTATAGAATACAGTATACACATATGGACTAAGATACAGTAGAATAGTATTGAATACAGTATATACACATATGGACTAAGATACAGTAGAATAGTATAGAATACAGTATATACACATATGGACTAAGATACAGTAGAATAGTATAGAATACAGTTTATACACATGGACTAAGATACAGTAGAATAGTATAGAATACAGTTTATACATATGAGATGAGTAATGCCAGATATGTAAACATTATTAAAGTGGCTAGTGTTCCATACCTTAAAGTGACCAGTGATACCGCACCACCCTCTGGCCGTACCAGCCTCCTGAGGTTGAAGAGGCGTTGTTGTACCTTCTTCACCATGGGGTGAGTCAGTGAAACGGGAAAGAGGATTATCATATCCTCCTCATATTGTAGCCTACAGTATGTGTGTCTCTACACACCTAGGTCTAGGCTACTGACGGATTGAAGACAAGGTTTCTCTACACACCTAGGTCTAGGGTATTGACGGATTGAAGACAAGGTGTCTCTACACACCTAGGTCTAGGCTACTGACGGATTGAAGACAAGGTGTCTCTACACACCTAGGTCTAGGCTATTGACGGATTGAAGACAAGGTGTCTCTACACACCTAGGTCTAGGCTATTGACGGATTGAAGACAAGGTGTCTCTACACACCTAGGTCTAGACTATTGACGGATTGAAGACAAGGTGTCTCTACACACCTAGGTCTAGGCTATTGACGGATTGAAGACAAGGTTGTTTTCATTGATCTGTTTGTCAGTGTTAATGTAGCCTGTTATTGACTGTACGTTTGTTTTATTCTCATGTGTAACTCTGTGTTGTTTTTTGTCGCACTTCTTTGCTTTGTCTTGGCCAGGTCACAGTTGTAAATGAGAACTTGTTCTCAACTGGCCTACCTGGTTAAATAAAGGTGAAATAAAACCTACCTGGTTAAATAAAGGTGAAATAAAACCTACCTGGTTAAATAAAGGTGAAATAAAACCTACCTGGTTAAATAAAGGTGAAATAAAAAAAATTGTAAAGTATTCAAAAAGATTCTGCCAAAGTCTCCAGTCATATAAAATTATAATATGATTAATAATATGTAATATTATATATGGATACGCTGTAAGTCGAAAAGCAGGTGCAACGTTTAATAAGAGACAGTAGAACAGGTTTAATAAAACAACTAACATGGAACGAGACAGCAGAACAGGTTTAATAAAACAACTAACATGGAACGAGACAGCAGAACAGGTTTAATAAAACAACTAACATGGAACGAGACAGCAGAACAGGTTTAATAAAACAACTAACATGGAACGAGACAGCAGAACAGGTTTAATAAAACAACTAACATGGAACGAGACAGCAGAACAGGTTTAATAAAACAACTAACATGGAACGAGACAGTAGAACAGGTTTAATAAAACAACTAACATGGAACGAGACAGCAGAACAGGTTTAATAAAACAACTAACATGGAACGAGACAGCAGAACAGGTTTAATAAAACAACTAACATGGAACGAGACAGCAGAACAGGTTTAATAAAACAACTAACATGGAACGAGACAGCAGAACAGCGGTGATAAGCATGAACACAGGAATAATACTGACTGAGGAAGGAACCCAGGGAGTGACAGATAATGGGAGGTAATCAGGAAGGTAATGGAGTCCAGGTGAGTATCATGATGATCCCAGGTGTGTGTAATGATGAACCCCAGGTGTGTGTAATGATGGCTGCCAGGTGTGTGTAATGATGGCTGCCAGGTGTGTGTAATGATGGCTGCCAGGTGTGTGTAGTGATGGCTGCCAGGTGTGTGTAATGATGGCTGCCAGGTGTGTGTAGTGATGGATGCCAGGTGTGTGTAATGATGGATGCCAGGTGTGTGTAATGATGGCTGCCAGGTGTGTGTAATGATGGCTGCCAGGTGTGTGTAGTGATGGATGCCAGGTGTGTGTAATGATGGATCCCAGGTGTGTGTAATGATGGCTGCCAGGTGTGTGTAATGATGAACCCCAGGTGTGTGTAATGATATCTGCCAGGTGTGTGTAATGATGAACCCCAGGTGTGTGTAATGATGGCTACCAGGTGTGTGTAATGATGAACCCCAGGTGTGTGTGTAATGATGAACCCCAGGTGTGTGTGTAATGATGAACCCCAGGTGTGTGTAATGATGAACCCCAGGTGTGTGTAATGATGAACCCCAGGTGTGTGTAATGATGAACCCCAGGTGTGTGTAATGATGAACCCCAGGTGTGTGTGTAATGATGAACCCCAGGTGTGTGTAATGATGGACCCCAGGTGTGTGTAATGATGGACCCCAGAACGTAGGCTACTAACATTTTTCCCAGAACGTAGGCTATTAACATTTTTCCCAGAACGTAGGCTACTAACATTTTTCCCAGAACGTAGGCTACTAATATTTTTCCCAGAACGTAGGCTACTAATATTTTTCCCAGAACGAAGGCTACTAATATTTTTCCCAGAACGTAGGCTACTAATATTTTTCCCAGAACGTAGGCTACTAATATTTTTCCCAGAACGTAGGCTACTAATATTTTTCCCAGAACGTAGGCTACTAAAATTTTTCCCAGAACGTAGGCTACTAACATTTTTCCCAGAACGTAGGCTACTAACATTTTTCCCAGAACGTAGGCTACTAACATTTTTCCCAGAACGTAGGCTACTAATATTTTTCCCAGAACGTAGGCTACTAACATTTTTCCCAGAACGTAGGCTACTAATATTTTTCCCAGAACGTAGGCTACTAACATTTTTCCCAGAACGTAGGCTACTAATATTTTTCCCAGAACGTAGGCTACTAACATTTTTCCCAGAACGTAGGCTACTAATATTTTTCCCAGAACGTAGGCTACTAACATTTTTCCCAGAACGTAGGCTACTAATATTTTTCCCAGAACGTAGGCTACTAATATTTTTCCCAGAACGTAGGCTACTAATATTTTTCCCAGAACGTAGGCTACTAACATTTTTCCCAGAACGTAGGCTACTAACATTTTTCCCAGAACGTAGGCTACTAACATTTTTCCCATGTGTAAAACTTGTAAATGCCTCTACTGGTCTATGCCGCTACTCAAATGCCATGATATGCATGTAATGCTTTTTAAAAAAGGGGAGTTTTTTTGTCATGCATTCCGGGACCTCAGAGCTCCAGGTCACGCCCCTCTCACACATCCCGAATTACAAATGAAGCACTGTGAATATGACTGAATAGAATGAATGTATAGCCTATGATGTAGGCTGGGTTGAGGAATCGGACAGGGATCGCGTCTCTTCCGGTAAGATCAAGGGAGGTGGGCTGGCGTAATCCGAGCCATATTACTCTTGTAGCCCGGACATTGACCTGTTAGCCATTAGCCTGAGACCATACTATTTGCTGAGGGAATTCACGGCGGCCATTGCTGTTATTGTTTACATCCCGCCCTCTGCTGACGCAAACACAGCAAATGACGTCATCCACTCTGTTATCGCGAGGTTACAGACAGCGCATCCCAGTGCTTTCTTTGCCATTTCGGGGGATTTTAACCATGCATCTCTCTCTTCAACGCTGCCCACGTTCAAACAGTTCGTGAAGTGCCCAACCAGGAATAATAAAACTCTGGACTTGTTATATGCTAATGTGAAGGATGCATACAACTCCACTGCACTCCCTCCCCTCGGTAGATCGGATCACAACCTTGTCCACCTCACTCCACTCTACAGGCCTATGGTTCAACAGCAGCCTGCGACCACCAGGACCAATAGGAGATGGTCCCCGGAGGCGAATGAGGCCCTACAGGAATGCATTGAGACAACAGACTGGGATGTGCTCTGTGAGGCTCATGGGAGGACATTGATGGACTTACAGACTGCATAACGGACTATATACATTTTTGTGTAGACACCACTGTACCCACCAGGAAGGTACGCTGTTTTCCAAATAATAAACCCTGGGTCAACAGCGACCTGAAGGCCCTGCTGAATGAGAAGAAGAGGGCCTTCAAGGAGAGGGACAAGGACAAGGACAAATTGAAATGTATCCAGAGGGAGCTGAAGTTGCAGATTGCTGAGGGGAGGAGAGGGTATAAGGAGAAGATGGAGGAGAAGCTGAGGCAGAGCCAGGTGAGAGAGGTGTGGAAGGGTATGAGAAATATCACTGGCTTCAAAAAGTCAAACAGTGGGCAGACGGAGGGGACCCAGGACAGAGCCAATGAGCTGAACCAATTTTTTAACAGGTTTGATACTGACCCTGTCCACCTCCCTTCCAGCTCCCCAGACCACACACCCTCACGGCTGTCCCACCCCCACTTTGCTCACAACACCTCTGCTGAGACAATCAGCGACCCCTCCTCCACCCCTGCTCCCCCTGGACTGATCCTCCACACCCCCCTTACCCCCACCTCCCCACCGGGGCTGGCTTTCACCACCAACCAAGTGAAGAGAGAGCTGGAGAGACTACATCAGTGGAAAGCGGCGGGCCCTGATGGCATCAGCCCAAGGGTGCTTAGGGTCTGTGCTGACCAACTGTGTGGAATACTCCAGCGTCTTTTCAACCTTAGCCTGAACCTAGAAAGGGTCCCTGTGCTGTGGAAAACATCCTGCCTCGTCCCAGTGCCCAAGAAGGCACACCCCACTGTCCTGAATGACTTCAGACCTGTAACGCTAACATCCCACATCATGAAGACCCTGGAAAGGTTAGTCCTCGCTCACCTCAGACCCCTGGTGTGTTCATCACTGGACCCCCTGCAGTTTGCATACCAGCGCAACATTGGGGTGGATGATGCAATCATCTACCTTCTGCAGAGGGCCTACTCTCACCTGGACAATGCAGGTTGCACTGTGAGGGTTATGTTTTTTGACTTCTCCAGTGCCTTCAATACCATTCAGCCCCTGCTACTGGGTGAGAAGATGAGGAGGATGAAAGTGAGAGCACCCTTAGTCTCCTGGGTCACGGACTACCTGTCCGGTAGGCCACAATTTGTGCAACTACAGAGCTGTGTGTCAGAACGGGCAGTGAACAACACAGGGGGAACGGTCCTGTCCCCCTTCCTGTTCACCCTCTACACCTCGGACTTCAGATATAACTCTGAAACATGCCACCTACAGAAGTTCTCGGATGACTCCGCAATTGTAGGGTGCATCAGGGGTGGGCAGGAGGAGGAGTACAGGAGCACAATCAGTGACTTTGTGTTGTGGTGTGAGCAGAACCACCTTCAACTCAACATCAGCAAAACAAAGGAGATGGTGGTGGACTTCAGGAGAACCAAGGCACAACTGACTGCAGTCCCTATACAGGGGATGGATGTGGAAATGGTTGGGTCATACAAGTTCCTGGGAGTCCATATGGACAACAGGCTGCAATGGGCTGGTAACACCGAGGCCCTGTACAAAAAGGGCCAGAGCCGACTCTACTTTCTGAGGAGGCTCAGGTCCTTCAACGTGTGCAGTAAACTACTGCATACCTTCTACCAGTCTGTGGTGGGCAGTGCCATCTTTTTTGCAGTGGCGTGCTGGGGAGCAAACATTAAAGCTGGTGATGCTTCTCGGGTAAATAAGCTGATCAGGAAGGCTAGCTCTGTCCTGGAGATGAGCCTTGACACTCTAGAGGAGGTGGCGGAGAGACGGATCCTGGCCAAACTGCTGGCCATCATGGACAACGTCACCCACCCTCTGCACGCCATGGTTATGACGCAGAGGAGCACCTTCAGTCACAGACTGATCCCACCACGGTGTGCCAGAGAGCGCTACAGGAGGTCCTTCCTGCCAGCGGCTATTAGACTATATAATGCCTCACCAGGGTGCCGTGCCGTCGGCAACATAGATCTGGAACTGTTGGGGTGCTAGGACCTAGTTTAACAATTATGCATCCATCCGTGAGTAACTCTGGTCTGTCATCACTCATTCACTCAGGACCTATTTATTCATTCAGGTCTGTATAAACTTACTCATGTACAGTTGTTATATCATATTACGTGCAATATTGCAAGTAATTCTTGGACCTAACCTACGTAGACATTCACTCAGGAATGCATATTAGTATCCTGTCAGTTGCACCTTTTCTCATTGCTTTTGGTATATCGAATGTGCAATACGTGCAGTTGTCTGTAATTAAACTCTGCGCACTAAGGACTGTATTTTAAGGGAATTACTATTATTACCCCAAATTATATCATACACACATTTAGCTATTTAAGTATCTCTTCCTGTCATTTACCTGTACAGTTTGTGTAACTATGCAAGTATTCACTTATCTGTAAATATAACTATATACTTACCTGTACAGCTAATTTAACCATGCAAAATATTCACTTACCTGTTCATTTAGCCAGTCTGTCTATTAAGTAAACTATTATTACCCTCGCTCATATATATGCATTTTTAGCTATTTATGTATTTCTCTGCCATCGACCTGTATAGTATAGTTAACCATCCAACATCCACCAATGTATAGTGTACATATTCAGCCAACCACCCATACTATGCAATGTCTTTTTATAGCTTTTTTTGCACTCCAGATGTCTTGTATTTTTATACTTTTTCATACTGCCTCTCTATGTATCATGTACCGTGTATCTGTCTTTTGTGTACTTTCGTTGTGGCATTTTGCACCTGCCCTGTGTTTTGTTGTAGCTGCTTGACAATGAAATTTACCCTCTGAGATCAATAAAGTATCTATCTATCTATCTATCTATCTATCTATCTATCTATCTATCTATCTATCTATCTATCTATCTATCTATCTATCTATCTATCTATCTATCTATCTATCTATCTATCTATCTATCTATCTATCTATCTATCTATCTATCTATCTATCTATCTATCTATCTATCTATCTATCTATCTATCACTGATGAAGCTTAAGTAGTTTTGTTGGGAGAGAAGTTATGTTAGAACACACATTATGTCTGTTTAACCACAAAGCTACATGTTGTACTGTTGAAAGCATCCCTGAATGTTCCAAATGGTAATGAGAGAGAAATTACTGCTGTGTTCCCAATCACCAAAAACACATTGAAACATCAGGCATTTTAAAAGTTCCCTTTAATTGAACACTGTAAGGAAACAATGGGTGTAAATGAAGCCCACTGCAACACAGGGGTCTAGTGCAGGGCAGTGGCTGTGTGTCTACTGCAACACAGGGGTCTAGTGGAGGGCAGTGGCTGTGTGTCTACTGCAACACAGGGGTCTAGTGGAGGGCAGTGGCTGTGTGTCTACTGCAACACAGGGGTCTAGTGCAGGGCAGTGGCTGTGTGTCTACTGCAACACAGGGGTCTAATGGAGGGCAGTGGCTGTGTGTCTACTGCAACACAGGGGTCTAGTGGAGGGCAGTGGCTGTGTGTCTACTGCAACACAGGGGTCTAGTGCAGGGCAGTGGCTGTGTGTCTACTGCAACACAGGGGTCTAGTGGAGGGCAGTGGCTGTGTGTCTACTGCAACACAGGGGTCTAGTGGAGGGCAGTGGCTGGATCCCTGCTCTCAGAGTGTGCGTCCCATATGGCACCCTATTGTCTACATAGTGCACAACGTTTGACCTCTCGTAGTGAAAGAAGTACATTTGTGACGCAGGCATATGACCTCTCTGTTGGCCCGGCTGGGACCTCTGGGGTCTAAAACCTAGACAGGTAATTATATTCATCCTCAGGTCTCATATTAAAGGGTTTTTCTCTCTCTCTCTCTCTCTCTCTCTCTCTCTCTCTCTCTCTCTCTCTCTCTCCATCTCTTCCTCTCTCTCTCTCTCTCTCTCTCTCTCTCCATCTCTTCCTCTCTCTCTCTCTCTCTCTCTCTCTCTCCATCTCTTCCTCTCTCTCTCTCTCTCTCTCTCTCTCTCTCAATTCAATTTCAATTCAATTCAATTTAAGGGCTTTATTGACATGGGAAACACATGTTAACATTGCCAAAGCAAGTGAAATAGATAATAAACAAAAGTGAAAACTCACTCACTCACTCACTCACTCACTCACTCACTCACTCACTCACTCACTCACTCACTCACACACACACACACACACACACACACACACACTTGGCCAAGGAGCACCTGCTCTTCGGTGGCTGTCCGTCCATTCGTGCTGTGACATCATAGATGATCCCTTGTCCTCACCCTTGATTCCTCAGGGAGGACTTAGGTGATATTTATAAAGACACCTAGGCTCTAAGTAAAGAGACAGGACACCGGATCAGGGACTAGTTACTGTAGATAGGAGGGACCAGGGTTAAGTTACTGTAGATAGGAGGGACCAGGGTTAAGTTACTGTAGATAGGAGGGACCAGGGTTAAGTTACTGTAGATAGGAGGGACCAGGGTTAAGTAACTGTAGATAGGAGGGACCAGGGTTAAGTTACTGTAGATTGGAAGGACCAGGGTTAAGTTACTGTAGATAGGAGGGACCAGGGTTAAGTTACTGTAGATAGGAGGGACCAGGGTTAAGTTACTGTAGATAGGAGGGACCAGGGTTAAGTTACTGTAGATAGGAGGGACCAGGGTTAAGTTACTGTAGATAGGAGGGACCAGGGTTAAGTTACTGTAGATAGGAGGGACCAGGGTTAAGTAACTGTAGATAGGAGGGACTAGGGTTAAGTTACTGTAGATAGGAGGGACCAGGGTTAAGTTACTGTTGATAGGAGGGACCAGGGTTAAGTTACTGTAGATAGGAGGGACCAGGGTTAAGTTACTGTAGATAGGAGGGACCAGGGTTAAGTTACTGTAGATAGGAGGGACCAGGGTTAAGTTACTGTAGATAGGAGGGACCAGGGTTAAGTTACTGTAGATAGGAGGGACCAGGGTTAAGTTACTGTAGATAGGAGGGACCAGGGTTAAGTAACTGTAGATAGGAGGGACCAGGGTTAAGTTACTGTAGATAGGAGGGACCAGGGTTAAGTTACTGTTGATAGGAGGGACCAGGGTTAAGTTACTGTAGATAGGAGGGACCAGGGTTAAGTTACTGTAGATAGGAGGGACCAGGGTTAAGTTACTGTAGATAGGAGGGACCAGGGTTAAGTTACTGTAGATTGGAGGGACCAGGGTTAAGTTACTGTAGATTGGAGGGACCAGGGTTAAGTTACTGTAGATAGGAGGGACCAGGGTTAAGATGCCTAAGATAGGAGCCAGTGGGGTAGGTGATGTCACCAAGCGTAGCATAACGCTGCAGCGGGCCAAACTGTGTGGCGATAAGGACAGCTACAGGTAGACATCGCCATGCCAACCGCCTGTCCCCCGAGTCAAGGACAGGTGAGACGGATAGGTGACTGACAGTTGACTACAGGCCCAGTGGGTGGGGCCAGGCGGCACTCTCTTTCCCTTTCTAAGAAGGGGAGGGTTAGGGGTCAGAAGGGGAGGGTTAGGGGTCAGAAGGGGAGGGTTAGGGGTCAGAAGGGGAGGGTTAGGGGTCAGAAGGGGAGGGTTAGGGGCCAGAAGGGGAGGGTTAGGGGCCAGAAGGGGAGGGTTAGGGGTCAGAAGGGGAGGGTTAGGGGTCAGAAGGGGAGGGTTAGGGGTCAGAAGGGGAGGGTTAGGGGTCAGAAGGGGAGGGTTAGGGGCCAGAAGGGGAGGGTTAGGGGTCAGAAGGGGAGGGTTAGGGGTCAGAAGGGGAGGGTTAGGGGTCAGAAGGGGAGGGTTAGGGGTCAGAAAGGGGAGGGTTAGGGGTCAGAAGGGGAGGGTTAGGGGTCAGAAAGGGGAGGGTTAGGGGTCAGAAGGGGAGGGTTAGGGGTCAGAAGGGGAAGGTTAGGGGTCAGAAGGGGAGGGTTAGGGGTCAGAAGGGGAGGGTTAGGGGTCAGAAAGGGAGGGTTAGGGGTCAGAAAGGGGAGGGTTAGGGGTCAGAAGGGGAAGGTTAGGGGTCAGAAGGGGAGGGTTAGGGGTCAGAAGGGGAAGGTTAGGGGTCAGAAGGGGAAGGTTAGGGGTCAGAAGGGGAAGGTTAGGGGTCAGAAGGGGAGGGTTAGGGGTCAGAAGGGGAAGGTTAGGGGTCAGAAGGGGAAGGTTAGGGGTCAGAAGGGGAAGGTTAGGGGTCAGAAGGGGAGGGTTAGGTAGGTAGGCAGAAGTGACCTCTCCTGGCTGAGGTATTAACAGGAGTCAGTCTGTTTGACTTTCTAATCAGTCTAATAATCACAATAGAGAGAGCGAGACCAGACAACAGACAACATGAGAATGGATGAATCTCCATCACAATACAAAGATAAACTACATTCCAAAAAGGGTACAATGCTCTGGTTCCCCTTACAAGGTGAGTTTATTAAAACCTTAGAGACAGAAAAAAATCACCCTGGGTGGAGGTTAAAAGACGAATGCTTCTTTGCTAAAGGACAAGACTGGTCTTTGTGTCTGAAGAAAACTATTTAATGACATTTCATAGTTTCTTTCCCCACAGTGCAGAAGCAAGATAAGTCCAAGAGAGTCAGAGGTAGTCAGAGGTAGTCAGAGGTAGTCAGAGGCAGTCAGAGGCAGTCATAGAGAGAGAGAGTCAGAGAGGGAGAGAGAGAGTTAGCTAGTCAGAGAGGGTGTCAGAAAGAATCAGATGGAGTCAGAGAGGGAGTGAGAGAGAGACAGAGGAAGAGAGTCAGAGAGATTCAAAGGAGGAGTGAGAGAGAGTCAGAGAGGGAGTGAGAGAGAGTCATAGAGTGAGTCAGAAAGAGAGAGAGAGAGTCAGAGATGGAGAGAGAGTGAGTCAGAGAGTCAGAGAGGGTGTCAGAAAGAATCAGATGGAGTCAGAGAGAGTCAGAGAGGGAGTGAAATGGACAGAGGAAGAGAGAGAGCGAGAGAGAGAGAGAGAGAGAGAGAGAGAGAGAGAGAGAGAGAGAGAGAGAGAGAGATTCATAGAGAGAGTCAGAGAGAGAGAGACAGAGAGTCAAAGAGGTAGTCATGGAGAGTCAGAAAGAGAGAGTCAGAGAGTGTCAGACAGCAAGTCAGAGAGAGAGTCAGAGAGAGAGTCTGATAGTCAGAGAGTGAGTCAGAGAGAGAGAGTCGGAGAGAGACAGAGAGGGAGGGTCAGAGAGGGAGAGTCAACAAGAGGGTCAGAATAAGAGTAAGATGAGTCAGAGAGAGTCAGAGAATCAAAGAGTCAGAGAGAGGGGGTGCCATAGAGTATCAGATGGTGTCTAAGAGAGAGTCAGAGAGGGAGTGAGGAAGATACAGAGGAAGAGAGAGAGAGATTCAGAGAGAGTCAGAGAGGGATAGAATCTGAGAGAGAGGGAGTCAGAGAGATTCAGAGAGTAAGCCAGAGACAGTCAGAGAGAAAGTCAGAGAGTGAGAGTTAGATGGTCTTAGAGGAAGAGAAAGAGTCAGAGAGGGAGAGAAAGCGTCAGAGGGAGTTAGAGAGAGTCAAATAGTGAGAGAGAGTCAGAGAGGGAGTGAGAGTCAGAGAGAGTCAGAGAGATTCACAGTGGGAGAGCCAGAGAGAGTCAGAGAGTCATATAGGGGGTCAGATGGAGTCAGAGAGGGTGTGAGAGAGCGAGACAGAGGAAGAGAGAGAGTCAGAGAGAGAGATATTTAGAGAGTCAGAGGGAGAGAGTGAGTCAGCGAGAGTCAGAGAGATTCAGGGGGAGAGAGAGAGTCAAAGAGAGAGTCAGAGAGGGAGTCAGAGCAAGTCACATGGAGTCAGAGAGAGAGTCAGAGAGGGTGTGAGAGAGAGACAGGGGAAGAGAGAGAATCAGAGGAAGAGAGAGAGAGAGATTCAGAGGGAGAGAGTCAGAGTGAGAGAGAGATTCAGAGATGGAGAGAGTCTGAGTGAGAGAGAGAGTCAGAGAGGGACAATGATGGAGGGTCAGAGAGTGAGTCAGAGAGAGTTAGAGAGAGAGTCAGAAAGAGTCATAGACATTCAGAGAGGGAGAGAGAGAAAGTCAAAGAAAGAGTCAGGGAGGATGTCAGTTGGAGTCAAATAGTCAGAGAGGGAGTCCAAGAGAGAGTCAGATGGAGTCCAAGAGAGAGTCAGATGGAGTCCAAGAGAGAGTCAGATGGAGTCCAAGAGAGAGTCAGATGGAGTCCAAGAGAGAGTCAGAGAGGGTGTGAGAGAGAATCAGAGGAAGAGAGAGAATCAGAGGAAGAGAGAGAGTCAAAAAGAGAGAATAAATTAGAGCAGCATTTTGGAATGACAGTAGAATCAACCAATCACAAATTGTCTTGTAATATGTGGGACAATTGTATGATGCCTGAAGGCCCACTAGAGGCCTACGTAGACGTCACTAATTAAGAGCCAATAGCGAGCCTTATCTTGTTTCCTCACGCTTGAGCCTAGCTAGCTGGCTAGCTTTTTGCAGTGAGTGTATGTAACCATGGCGATGGAAACTGCAAGAGAGAGTAACCGAGGACGATGTGGTGGCTAAATTGTTAGCATCGCACATTTCAAGAATAACTTTTAATGAAAAGTTAAATCTTGCAACGAGGAAAGAGTTTTGAAAGGAAAGAGTTTTCAAGTTAAAAATTATGAGCGTTATCCCTGGATAACCGGCTGTGAGCTGACAAACTTTCCAACAGCTGCGTTCTCAAGTCTCGAGGAAAGCTAAAGGCCCTAATTTTGATTTGCCGCGGCTTCTAACACAACTCACCGCTATGGACTCAATGTCTGACTTGGAGGGTAAGAGCCCGGCTGATCTGCTCCATTTTCTCCAGCAGAAGAGACTAATTGATAGGATGCACCAATTGTATCTTCTTACCTGTCTAGTTTTGACCATTCCAGTGTCCACTGCATCAGTAGAAAGAACATTTTCTGCACTAAAAAGGATCAAGACATATTCCAGGAACACCACTGGACAGCCCGACTGTCAGCACTTCTTTCAGATTTAAAATCAAAAGAAAAGCTATATTGAATTGAATTGAATTGAATTTATTTTGGGTAACAGACATATGGAACAAAATGTACAATGTGGACCCAGAGGATATCACTTGAAAGAATGAATTAAAACGCTTGTTTCCAAAGTGGTCCTCGATGGTAAAAACAATAACACATATAATGATTAAAAGACAAAATGACAAACAACCATAAATACATTCATTTATATTGACATCCTAAAAAGTGGTTCTACTCACTGCACTTTTCCCTAACCTTAAAAATCAACTATATTAATTTCACATTATAACAATCTATTCATTACACATCCTACCTATCATTCACATAAATACACCTGACCAGCAGTAGGGGGCGCAAGGGGCAGTGGAGGGGTTTCTCTTACTTAGACAACGTTGTCCAAATAAATACACCTGACCAGCAGTAGGGGGCGCAAGGGGCAGTGGAGGGGTTCTCTTACGTTGTCCAAATAAAAACCTTTGCCTGCTTTTTAAAGCTATTTCTACTATTTATTTGCTTGATCTCCATGGGGAGACTATTCCATAGACAAATGCCTGTATAGAAGAACGTGCTCCTCCAGTACTGTTTCCTCTTGGGATTTTACAAGACATAACACTTGCTCTGGTATTGTAACTGTGTTGGTTATAGACCATATCAATGTGGGTTTTCATATAAGCTGGGGCACGATCATTTAAGATGTTAAACATATGATTAAGTTTAAGTTGGTCCACTCTGGACTCCAAAGGCAACAAGCCCACCTCCCGGAACTCCTGTACCCCTATGTGGGTCCACCTCCCAGAACTCCTGTACCCCTATGTGGGTCCACCTCCCAGAACTCCTGTACCCCTATGTGGGTCCTAGGGGGGACTTTCAGCATATACCTGATAACATTATTTTGCATGACCTGCATTCTCTTTTTCAACTTTTTTGATAGCCCACTATACCAAGCTGAGCAGGCATGATCAAAACGACACTGAATCAAGCAGTTTCTTAACTTTGATGTTAAAATATCTAGTGTTACCATATTAAAATTTCAATTTGTTTGCCATTTTAGAAATAAGTTTCGCAGACAGTTCTCCAGAAAGGGATTGATCTAAGAAAACACCAAGATAAGTTA